>PVHT020000178.1:1779590-1834882 GCA_004024745.2 Catagonus wagneri | reverse complement strand
TTCTTCCACTCTATGTTTTGGCCCCCTTTGTCATAGATTAGTTAACCATAGGTGCTAGGGTTTATTTCTGGGCTTTCTATCCTGTTCCACTGATCTATATCTCTGTTTTTGCGCCAGTACCATGCTGTTTTGATTACTGTAGCTCTGTAGTATAATCTAAAGTCAGGGAGCCTCATTCCTCCAGTTCCATTTTTCCTTTTCAGTATTGCTTTGGCAGTTTGGAGTCTTTTGTGTTTCCATACAAATTTTAAAATATTTTGTTCTGGTTCTATAAATAATGTCATTTAATAGGGTTGTAATTTGATAGTGATTGCATTGAATCTGTAGTTTCTCTTAGGTGGTATTTTCATTTTGACTATACTGATTCTTCCAATCCAAGAGCGTGGTGTATCTTTCCCTCTATTTGTGTCATCTTTGATTTCTTTCATCAGCACCTTATAGTTTTCAGAGTACAGGTCTTTTGTCTCTTTAGGTAGGTCTGTTCCTAGGTATTTTATTCTTTTTGATGTAATTGGGATGATTTCTCCAATTTCTCTTTCTGATCTTTTATTGTTAGTATATAGAGCTGCAGTTGATTTTTTGCAGTTGACATTCGGTATTTTTTATCCTGCAACTTTATCAAATTCACTGATGATCTCTAACAGTTTTCTGGTAGTGTCTTTAGGATTTTCTAGATATAGTATCATGTCATCTGCAAACATTGATAGTTTTACTTAATTTCCTTTCGGAGTCCTTTTATTTCTTTTTCTTCTCTGATTGCCAGGGCTAGGACTTCCAAAACTATGTTGAATAATAGTGTGAAAGTGGACATCCTTGTCTTGTTCCTGATCTTAGAAGAAATGCTTTCAATTTTTCACCATTATGAATGATATTAGCTCTGGGTTTGTCATAAACAACTGTTATTATATTGAGGTAGTTTTCTTCTATGCCCACTCTCTGGAAAGTTTTTCTCAGGAATGGGTGTTGAATTTTGTCAAAAGCTTTTTCTGTATCTATTGAGGTGATCAAATTGTTTTTATTTTTCAGTTTCTTGATGTGGTGTATCACACTGATAGATTTGCAGGTATTGCAAAATCCTTGCATCCCTGGATAAATCCTGCTTGATCATGGTGTATGATCTTTTTAACATATATTTGGATGTGGTTTGCTAATATTTTGTTGAGAATTTTTGCATCTATGTTCATCAGTGATACAAGCCTGTAATTTTTTTTTGTGGTATCTTTGGTTTTAGTATCAAGGTGGTGGTGGCTTCACAGGATGAGCTTGGGAGTTTTCCTTCCTCTGAAATTTTTTGGAAGAGGAGTTTCAGAAGGAGGAGTTCCCATCGTGGCACAGCAGAAATAAATCTGACTAGTATCCATGAGGATTCGGGTTCAATCCCTGGCCTCACTCAGTGGGTAGGGGATCCAGTGTTTCTGTGAGCTGTGTTGTAGGTCACAGATGTGGCTGGGATCCTGAGTTGCTGTGGTGTTAGGCTGGCAGCTGTAGCTCCGATATTTGACCCTTAGTTTGGGGACCTCTGTATGCCACAGGTGTGGCCCTAAAAAACAAACAAACAAACAAAAAACAAAAAAAAAGAGAAAGAAAAGAAAAGACTTTCAGAAGAATAGGTGTAAACTCTTCTCTAAATTTTTGGTAGAATTCATCTGTGAAGCCATCTGGTCCTGGACTTGTTTTTGTTGGAGGTTTTTATTTTTTATTTTATTTATTTATTTATTTATTTATTTATTTATTTATTTTGGGGCTTTTGTCATTTTAGGGCCTCACCCACGGCATGTGGAGGTTCCCAGGCTAGGGGTCTAACCGGAGCTGTAGCCGCTGGCCTACTCCACAGCCACAGCAATGCAGGATCCGAGCCGTGTCTGCCACTTACACCACAGCTCATGGCAACGCCAGATCCTTAACCCAATGAATGAGGCCAGGGATCGAACCCACAACCTCATGGTACTAGTCTGTTCATATATTCTGTTCTTCCTGGTTCAGTCTTGGTAGGTTGTATCTTTGTAAGAATCTGTCCATATCTTCTAGGTTGTCCATTTTATTGGCATACAGTTGCTCATAGTAGTCTCTTATAATCCTTTGTATTTCGTTGTGTTAGTTGTAACTTCTTTCTTATTTCTACTTTTATTTATTTGAACCCTCTCCCATTTTTTTCTTGATGAATCTGGCTAAAAGTTTACCAATTTTGTTGATCTTTTCAAAGAACCAACTTTTGGTTTCATTGATCTTCTCTGTTGTTTTCTTTGTCTCTGTGTTAATTTTTACTCTAATCTTTATGATTTCTTTCCTACTAATTTTGGGCTTTGTGCATTCTTCCTTCTATAGATGCTTAAGGTGTTCAAATTAAATAATGTGTAAGCCAGTCCTGTTCCCTTTCAGTGTTGCAGAAACTGCAGAAACTGAGACAGTGGAAGGAGAAAAATGGCACTTGGAGGTGCGGAAAAGCAAGGTTTATTTGGCATCGGTGTGGGCTCAGAGGAGTCACTGCCAGAGTCTGAGCACCAGGTCTTTGTTCTCAGCAACTTGTATGCAATACAGCGTCTTGTAAGCACCCCCGGACCTCCCTCTTTCCCAAACAGTGTTCCTTTCTAAGAAGCTGAGCAAGCAAAGTTACAGAAGCAAAACTGATAAGTAATGCTTGGAACACCATTAGCAGGGCTGCTAGCTTGGACATAGGGCTCATAGTTGCTACATAATTACAAGAAGGATGGTATGAGGTGAGCATGTAATTGCCTTTTCAGTGCTGTGTGTGTGTGGGGAGTCCCTTAGTTAAAACTCTCAATTCATTCTCTCTTCCTGACTTGCAGGGTGCATTTGCACCCATCAGAGATTATCATCAGTCATTACTCATTGGTAACCTTTGATGAGTAACAAGTGGGAGGCTGTTTTTCTTTCAACCATGGTTTTTATAAAACCTTTTATAATATTCATCAGGAGGGGTATAAGGCAAGGAATAAGTAGGCACTCCGCAGGTATGACCATGATTATTCCGACCATTGTCTTATTTCCTCCCCGCCAGGAGAACCATCTATTGAAGAGACTGTCTGTGTCCCATCCCTTCCAAGTCTGTACAGGCACATGGGCAAGTTTAGTCATGTGATCAGCAATTTCTTCTGTCACCTTTCCTGTGTCATCTACTTATAGACAACAATTACTCAAGTTAAATTTTCCACAAACCCTTCCTTCAGAAGCAAGCAAATACTCCAAGGCCAAGGGTTTTGGTAGATGGCGTTACACATTTTAGTTTGCTGTTGTGCTAATATAGTCAGGGCACTTGCATTGTCGATTGTTATGAGTTCCAAAACCGCCTGTAATCTGATGATGCAGTTCAGCATGTAGATACGGGTGTGATATCCCCAAGAAGCATCTTTTGCCCAAGTGGCTGGCCCATAATATTGAATTATCTGTTCGCGGGGCCATTCGTCATCTTTCCAGTCTCCAATCTGGAGAGCCCTCCGGTCTCTCTGTGCACTCTGTGCCCTATATATAGGAGTTCCTAGTTGCTTCCCTGGTGACAGTGGGAGCAGGAAGAAGGGCAGTCTGATTGTTACCAGTACGTATGCCCCAGCCCAACTGGGGGTGGTGGTGTACGGAACATGCCATTTTCCCACAAATCCAATATAATCCTTTTGGTGCTCACCATTGAATATCAGCACTGATATTGTCCTATGCCTGTCGGAGGTGAGAAAAGTTAGAGGGTTCGGCTTGGGCTCTGAGAGGTTGGAGGATGACCACCATTGAGTCTTTTGGGAAGTCAAGTTATAAAACCTTAGGCCTAAACATGTTAGGCTCCCAACTGAGACACTGAACCCTCCTCTCCACCTTGCAAGGCAGTTTTGAGGAGCCATACCCCACTGGCGAGTTGGGGGTATGGAGTCTCATTATGAGGCTCTAACGGGTTCAGTTCCCTAGCTTGCCAAGGCCAATGGTCTCCTCTGTTTGTTTCCCTGCATACATAACAAGAGGAGGCCTTGAGGGTTTGTGCAGTAGTTTCAGCCAGGGCCAAAAACAAGTTCTTAGTTGTGGCTGGAATGGGAGGCAGGGTGTTATCTCCTCATGAAAAGAATGAAAGACCCTGTGAGAGGCAGCTTTGGAGCCTAAGTGTGACCTTCTGGAAATGTAACAGAGCTCCAGGGTCAAGGCTCCTTCCATTAATGTGTGTGCTGATTTCGAAACCCTCCTTCCATTTGGGCTCACTGGAGTTATAAATAGTGAAATTAACTGGGTTACGAGTCTTAGTCTGGCAGTCTGGAGGGGTGTGCCCTTTTGAAGGATAGCTGTTCTGTCTCCCTTATTCCAGGTTGCCCAGGTAACGCAGCTTCAGTAAGTGTGTTTCTGGCAGCCGCTCCAGGTGGTCCCCCAGCACATATATTTATTTTAGAGCCTATATTCTCGTTCCCATGATGGCCTTCCATGCGGACTGGAAGAAGTCCATGACCCGTTCATAGCTTCACAAGCATCAAAAAGTATTGATACTGGCAACCTGGGGTTGGTAATTTGGGTCCGATTAATCAGTTGCCCTGTTTTATGAGCACGTTGGGCCTCTAACCATTCCTCAGTTGTTGTGTATTGTGAATCGAAGCAAGTATATTGGTCCCCCTGCTGACAAATAGAATAAGTGGTTTTGTTGTAAGTACATCTTTCTTGAATTTCTCCTGAACAGGAGAAATGAGTAGAGTAAAACAAAGTCCATGTAACCCCTTGATCTGATCGAGTCACTCGAATGCATGGGTCACATGAGGACATGGATCCTGGCAGGGCCAAGGGGGACCAGATTAATAACAACAGGTAGCAAACATACATGTTGGCTTTAAGATAACAGTATATGACAGTAAGAAAGTCTCTTGTGGACGATAAGGCAGTCTATTTTACCAGGCAGCCGATTCCTCAAGCTTCAGCGGCGCATTGACTGACCAGCTTCCGGTGTGGTCAGAGCAGCCTTTGAGATCGTTGTCTCCTCTTCTGTACTGTCAGATGCAGAGGTCTCTCAGGATCAAGGGCAACTTCCCATTCCCCTCAGCCATCAGCTAGGCCAGCTGGCTTAACTCTGGAATGATGGATCCAAGCATCTATTACTTTGAGAGCAGTGGGGGTGGTTAGAATTACAGTATAGGGGCCCTTCCATACTGTCCCTAAAGGCTCTTTTTTCCAGTCCTTTATCCACACTTGGTCCCCTGGCTTGTGGGGGTGTACTGTTATGCCTAATGACAGGTATTCTATCTGTGACCCATCTATGTATGTGTGAGATAGTGATCCCCATTTGCTGCAATTGTTTATGTAATTCCAAGTCTCCCACCTCCCTGGTGTTTCCTCTCAAACTGATCAGCAGAGGCGGCCTCCCATATAAGATTTCAAATGGTGAGTATCCTATTCCCGCTTGGGGTGAGCACCTAACCTTTAGGAGGGCCCCTAGTAACATGTCTACCCAGGGCAAGCCAGTTTCCTGACATCACTTTGCCAGTGTTTAAGGGTCTGGTTCATGCATTCTACTTTCCCTGGACTTTGAGGGTGATAAGCAGAATGTAATTTCCACCGGATCTATAAGGCTTTTGCCACCTATTGCACTGTCTTGGCCACAGACGCCGGTCCGTTGTCTGACCCGATGGTCAGAGGCATTCTGTATCTGGAAATGGTGTCTCTCAGGAGTGCCTTGGTTACTTCCCTTGCCTTTCAGTTCCGGTAGGAAGGCTTCTACCCATCCTGAAAAGGTGCAGATAAAAACTAGTAGGCATTTGTATCCCCTGCTCGGGGTGACTTCAGTGAAATCCGCTTCCATATCCTCAAATGGGGACAATCCACACTGTTGTGTCCCAACTGGTCTGCATTATTCTGGCGAGCCCCTGGCGAGCATTATTCTGTAAACACGTTATGCACCTTTGGGAGACAGAGGAGCAGAGTGTGGGAAGACATGCAATGAGATAGTACTGGCCTAACAAGGTCTCTAAGGCAGTTTTGCCCATGTGGGTCAACTCGTGTTGCTGGTGAACTAGCTTGTAGGCTAGCTATTCCGGAACATAAACCCAGCAGTCTTGTGTGACCCACCACTCCGTCTTAGTTTTCGTTCCTCCTTCCTCCCTTACCCATTTTTCTTCCTCTGGAGACTACTTGGGGGCAGCTGGCACCTCTGGGGCCAGCAAGACCTTAGGTTTGTCTGGCTGTTGCCCCCGAGCTGCTTTTCTGGCAGCTGAATTCAGCGCCCTAGTTTCCTTTTGCCACCGGATCTCCTCCCTTTTGGTGGCCTTTACAGTGGATAACTGCTACTTCTTTAGGCTCCCACACTGCCTCTGGGAGCTTTAAGATTTCAGCCTGGTTTCCGATCCCTTTTCCTTCAGCAGTTAGGAGTCCCCTCTCCTTATATAAGGCTCTGTGGACGTATAAAGTTGCAAAGGCATACCGTGAATCGGTGTAGATATTACCTTGCTGGTCTTGGCTGAGCTCCAGTGCTCTGATTAAGGCCCATAATTCTGCTCTCTGTGCTGACCGGCCTTGAGGAAGGAAGCACCTCTGCTCCCATCACTTCTGAGTCAGATACCACAGCATATCCTGCCATCCTTTTTCCATCCTCCATGAAGCTGTTGCCATTAGTATATAAAACCAGGTCAGGATTTTGGAGTGGTTTATCAGTCAAGTCAGGCCTGCTGGAAAACACCTCATCTAGTACCTCTAAGCAGTTTTGGTGTGGGGGTCCTTCTTCATTTGGCAGAAAAGTGGCTGGGTTCAGAGTTCGTACAACCTCCAATTTTATCCGTGGATTTTCACATAGTAACCCTTGATCTGAGTCATTTGTGCACGCGTCAGCCAGGTGGATCCTAGTGTCCGTCAGGGTTACAACTGAATGGAGGACTTTAATGTTGAGGTTTTGTCCCAGAGTCAACTTGTCAGCCCCTCTTAATAACAAGTGGTAGCAGCCAGCGCTCAGAGGCAGGGAGGCCATCCGGCTGCAACTGAGTCAATTTGCTTAGACAGATATGCCACCAGCCTCTGTCAAGGCGTGAACTCTTGGGTTAGGACCCTCAAAGTCATCCCATTTTTCTCATGAACAAAAAGGTTAAATACTCTGGTTACATCAGGAAGTCCTAAAGCTGGAGCCTCGGTGAGTTTGGTTTTGACTGCCTGAAAGGCTGCCTCCTGGCTCGGTCCCCATTCAAGGGGAGCCTTTTCTTCCCCTTTTAGAGCCCATACCGAGGCCCGGCCAAGTCTGAAAACCCAGGGATTCATATCTGGCAGAATCCTGCTGCCCCTAGGAATTCATGAATCTTTCAGTGGGTGTTAGTGACAGGAATGGCACAAACTGCCTGTTTTCTTTCAGTCCCCAACATTCGTGGGCCCTGCATGACATTAAAGCCCAGATATTTGACCTGTTTCTTACAGATTTGTGCCTTTTTCTTTGATACCCGATACCATGCCTCCATTAGCAGGGAGAGGAGCGCTGTTGTTCCCTCTGGGCGTTGAGCCTTCATGGTGCTGGCCAGCAAGAGGTCGTCAATGTACTGCAGCAAAACACAGTCCAGTTTTTGTTCAGGAAATTCATCCAGGTCAGTGGCTAGGGCGCTGCTGAAGAGAGTGGGAGAGTTCTTAAATCCTTGTGGGAGTCTCGTCCAGGTGAGCTGCTCCTTTGTCCCTGTGTGTGGATTTTCCCACTCAAAGGCAAACAAGGGCTAACTGGAGGGCACCACTCAGAGGCAGAAAAAGGTATCTTTTAAGTCCAGGCAAGTAAACTACTCAGCAGTGGAAGGGATCAGCCCCAGCAAGGTACACAGGTTAGGTATGGATGGGGGCAATGTGACTGTTGCTTCATTTACGGCTCTCAAATCCTGAACCAGGCGGTAATCTTGTGTTCCCAGTTTCCTTACTGGCAGTAAGGGGGTGTTCCAGGGGGACTGACATTTTATCAACAGTTCATGTTGAAGTGGCCTGACGTAGTGAGCCTGGATTCCCAGTTGAGCTTCTCTGGGACTCGAGTACTGCCGCAGCTTTACCCCTTGAGCTCAGTCAAGATAGGGGTGTGGTATTTCGCCAGTCCCAGAGGGTTCCCTTCAGCCCAAGCCAACGGGTACTCAGTCTCTAGTTCTGGGGGAATAGTCCCCATTTCTGAAGGGGAAGAGTACAGGCGCCATTCCTCTTCCCTTCTTACAGCGAGAGCCAAGATTAAATGAGAGCAGGATTCTGTTAATTTGAGTTGTGCTGATCTGTCAGCAGAAAAGGAAATTTGTGCCCCCATTTTAGCCAGCAAGTCTCTTCCCATTAAGGGGACAGGGCAGTCAGGCAGGCAAACAAATTCATGTATTACTTCATGGCCTCCCAACCGGCATCACCAGGCACCACAGAAAGGTCTGCGGGTTTGGTTGCCTGTGTTCCCTATGATAATGGTTTCTCTCCCCGAGATGGGAACTACAGGTTTTGTGACCACTGAATGTGGCATCTGTGACTACCATGAAGTGTAGGGGGTAGCCCCCTACTTGAATTCTGACCATAGGCTCTCAGGGGCCCAGTTGGAGAGAGCTCGGTCCCCCCTAATCAGACTTAGCTAGGCCGATCAGATGGGTGCTGGATGGCTCACACTGATGCTGGCGAGGTGGGGGTGCCGCCTTTGTCCTTTTCTCAGGAGGGTTGGGGCATTCATTTTTCCAGTGTCCCTTCTCTGCAGTAAGCACACTGATCACATTCTAGGAGGCTCCTTCTCCCTGGCCTTGGGGCTTGGGCCTTACGGGTGGTCCCTCTGGGAGTACTGGTTTTGACAGGGCTGCCACCAGAAGCCCCACTTTTTGTTTCATTCTCTCTTCTGCATCGCGGCGGGCCACCTGGTCGCGGTTAACACAGTCTTCTTGGCTATTTCTAACCATTTAGTGGCACTTTTTCCTGCAGATCCTTCTAATTTCTGTAGCTTTTTACGGATATCTGATTGGGCTTGTCCTACAAAGGCAGCATTTATCATCCGTTGGTTCTCGGGAGCCTCAGGATCAAAAGGGGTGTAGACTCAAAAAGCCTCACATAGTCGCTCATAGAAGTCGGCTGGGCTTTCATCTGGCTTTTGTAGTATCTCAGTGGTCTTAGCCATGTTACTAGGCTTTTTAGCCCTGGCCTTTGCCCCCTGTAGGAAGGCCTGTTGGTATCTAAGTTATGTCTTCCCTCTTTAGTGTTACAGGCCCAGTGGGGCTTTTCCTCTGGGAAGGCTTTCCCTACCCAGTTTGCCATGTTTAGTCGATCCCCTGGGGCATAGGCCTGGAGCCATTTCTGGTGTCCCAGGATTTGAATAGGTCATTTTGGAAGGTGGCTGATGAGGCAGCTCTTTACCAGCAGCTGAATCTGAAAGGCTGTAAGACTGACACATTCTCTTTGCATTTCTGAAGTTGGGATGCCTTTTTTTCAACCAGTGGTATCTTCAGTTTGATGAAATATAGTAACATTATCTGCCTCATAAATAGGAGTTTTTAAGGCCAAAGAGGAGATACCTGGGAGACCTGAAAGGGGCCATCTGCTTTAGGAGGAATTTAAAAGATGGTTTATGGTTGAGGCTTTTAACACAGAGATGTGAGCCAACCAGGCAGGGGTTTGGGCAGGGAATTGAGAGGAGATAAAGCACGAGGTTCATTGTTATTTCTGAAGGGTACAAGTTAAAGTCGACAGAGTTTGAGTAATGACCATGTATGTGCAACTCTGAGTCAGCCTTACCAGCTATCATTAGGGTGTAGCATGACCCAGTAGACATTTAATAGTTGCAGATAATCTCCTTGACCTGAAGTTTGGGGACTCCTTGGAAAGGTTCCTAGAGGTCTTTGAATTCTCAGAAGTTGAACATATGCAGTTGCATATTGGATCCTAGGTGTATTTTTCTAGGGATCAGAGCCATAGTTTACATTAGGTTTCACTCTTTGTGTTGTATATTACATGTATCCATCAGTATTTTTGCTACCCTAAAAATCCTCTGTGATCCACCTGCTTATCCACCTGCTTATCCCTTTCCCAACCCCCAGTAAAAAGATCATGGAAACCACTGATCTTTTTACTGTCTCCATAGTTGCACCTTTTCCAGAATGTCATACAGTAAATGGCTTTTTTCAGATTGGCTTCCTTCACAATAGTGCATTAAAATTTTCCTCCATGATAGCTAATTTCTTTTTAGCATCAAATAGTATTCTGTCATCCAAAAGTACCACTTTGTTTTTTTTTTTAATAGCAGGATTCCTACTTCATGGTGCCAAAATCTGTCTACAGCAGTCACTTTCCAGCTTAAATCTATTATTGTTTCCTTTTATCCCCTGGATAATGGCTGATCTTTTTTGCATCATTTGCCAAATGCTTCACCATCTGGCCTCTGATTACCTAAACTTCTCTCTCTGGACCCCATGTGATTTTCTTGTGGACTGCATAGTCCTCATTCATTCTGCCACTTCTATGATAGTACACATGAGGTTCCTTTTACCTAAAATTAAAATATCTGTTACTGTATTCCTAGCTCACATGGGGTTTATTTAATCTGTCTATATTTATTCAGGGAAGACTTCATGCCTTACCGAGAAGTGGGTTAGGTACTTTATTCTGCTCCCTCAAAGCCTTCTGTTGTCTTAAAAACATTTGTCGGAGGGACCTTTTCCATTTAAAAATACTTTCTTTGACATGCTATTTGTAACATATTAAAAAATATATACATATGAGGAATTCCCTGGGGTAGCCTACCAGTTCAGGGCTTAGCATTGTAACTGCTGTGACACAGGCTTTGATTTCTGGCCCAGGGCATGGCCAAACAAGACCCCTAAAACACAGATGTTATTTTTATTATAATTTCTGATGTAACTTTTCAATGATTCCCTCTCATCCCTATCTCTAATGCCTTCAAATTCACTATGTCCTCAAGTTTAAGTGTCTCTTTGTAAAAAAAAAACAAAACAAAAAACATGAGAAACCACAGATTTTTTGCTACTTTTTAAATTTTTTGTTGCTTTTATTTTTAATTTACATAAGCAATATGGCACAGTAGACTTTTATCAACTTTTTTAACTCATCAAAAACCATGTCCAGTTCTTCCCATTTGTACTGCCCCATAAAATTCCACCTGATTTTATTTGGCCATTCCCTGAGTGATGGACTAGATTGCCTCTGATCTCACAAGATTCCACCCCTCCAACAGCATAACAACACTGTGATTAAAATTTTTATACATATCCCTTACAGAAATGTGAAATTTTCTCTGGGGTATATACTCAGGAATGGGATTGCTCTATCATACCTAATTTATATTTAATTTGACCAGGAAGTGCCAGGCCACTCTCCACTATGGCCAAATATTCCTGCTAGTAGTGTATGAGAGTTCCGCCTTCACTACTGCCAACGCTTGGCATTATCCAGCTTTCTTATTTTCACAATCAGCTATATATAAATTGGTATCTTTTGAAAATTTTACCTTACTATAAAGTTTCTTTGACTTGTTAAATATTTGGTGTTCTCATTCTGCAAAATTATGTCATATCTTTCCCTCACTTTTTATTGGGACATCTACTTTTTCTTTTTGATTTGTATAGTTTAGTTGTGTATTCTAGTTGATAGTCTAGATGATAGTTACATGTTCGTGCTAGATGTTATAAATATCTTCTCTCAGCCTGTCATTTTTTTTTTTTTCTGGTAGCTTTGGGGTCCTGTGCTTAATAAACATTCATTTTGGTATAGTGTGAGCCATCTTTAAAATTCTTTTTACTTATACTTTGTGCTTTCTTGGATCTTGTTTTAAGGTCTCCCCAACTTAGGTCACAAAAATATTCTGTAAGATTTTTTTTTTCCCATTAGTAGTATCACAATTAGGTTTTTACCCCACCTGATTCCTTATTTGTGTATGACTTACAATAGGAACCCACTTATATTTTTCTCATGTAATAAGCTAGTTTCCCAATATAATTTTCTAATGTTTATAATTTCATCACTGGTAAAGAGTATGTGTATGAGTGTATTTCCCTATTCAGTTTCACTGGTTTTTAGGAAAGTAAGCAGCTGGAGGGAAAAATCCACACAGAACTGCCCCCATTTCTGACACTAATTGTAAGTCTGAGGGGTTCTCAAAACTACCTTAATTTTTGATAATTTGCTAGAAGGACTTACAGAACGTTCTCAAACCTTTTGAATTCAGAGTTATATTTTATTACAAGGAAAACATAGATTAAAATCAGTCAAGGGAAGAAGTATATAGAGAAGAGTCAAGGAAAAGTACCAAATACGGAATTTCTGTTATCACTCTCCTTTTATAGTCAGGACTGTGTAACTTTCCCAGCATCACTTCTAACAGTACATGCAGAGTTTTGCCATCCATGGAAGTTCGCCCAAGCTTTGATGTTCAAAGTTTGTGTTGAGGCTCCAGCACAGGTATGACTGGTTGTCCACACGGCTAGTCTCAGTCTCCTGTCTTCAGCCCCAGAGGTTGACTGGTACTACATGCTTCAAACCCTTACTCTAAATCATATTATTACCTGGTGTGGCCAGCCCCATCCTAAGTCACATTGTGAGACTGACTATCCGGTGTGACCCACAGCCCCCAAGAAAACAAGACATTCTCATCAAGAATGACACCTCAAGGGTTTCTATTAACTCCCAGAAGCCAAGGGAAAAGGCCATACCTCTTTCTGGGCAACATTCAGTTCTCCACTACACAGTGCTTGATCTTATGCCAGCACAATGTTATTTTCATTACTTTAGGTTTGTAGTGGGTTTTAATTTAGTAAGGCAAGTCATTTCTTGATATTTTTCAAAGGTAACAGGTATTCATTGTATTTTATACTTTGAGTAGATTTTAGTATAAGATTATAAAATTGCTCAAAAAATCCCACTGGAATTTTATTTAGAATCTAGTTGAATTTATATTTCAATGTGGATAAATTCATATTTTTATTTTGCTAAGTCATCTGATCCAAAAACATGGAATACTACATTTATTCAAAACTTCCCCTGAAAGAGTTTAAAAGTTTTTCCATAGTGGTCTTGTGTTTTGTGTTAATTAATAAATATTCATTGCAAGTGTGGAGAAATTTTATTGTTTCTAATAAAAGGATCTTGAATCTAGGAAAGTAGCTAAATTCTCATAGTTGTCTAATAGTTCATTTGGTTGGTAGATGAATCTAAATTTCTTCAGGTATTTATTTCTCCCTTTTCAGTTCTCACACATCTTGTTTTTGTTGTCTTAGATCACTGTCTAGGAATTCCAGTAATACGTTAAATAGAAGTAGTAGCAGTCAAACTTGTCCTAAATCTATGTTTAAAACGACTTTTAAAATTTCTTAACTATGTAACTACATTTTGCCATGGAATTTTGTTGTTTAAGTAACATTATTAAGAAAGGTACGGGAGTTTATGTTTTGGCTCAGTGGGTTACAAACCCAACTAGTATCCATGAGGATCTGGGTTCTATCACTGGCCTCACTCAATGGGTTAAGGATCCAGTGTTGCTGTGAGCTGTGGTGTAGGTCACAAATGTGGCTCGGATCTTGCATTGCTGTGGCATAGGTCAGTAGCTGAAGCTCCAATTCAACCCCTAGCCTGGGAACTTCCATATGCTGCAGCCCTAAAAACAAAACAGGCAGACCAAAAAAAAAAAAAAAAGGTACATTTAGGACTTCCCATTGTGGCTCAGCAGCTCAGCAGGTTAAAGATCCACTGTTGTCTCTGTGAGAATGCAGGTTCAATCCCTGGCTTTGCTCAGATGGGTCCAGCTCTGCTACAAACTGCAGCATAGGTCAGAGATGTGGCTCAGATCCAGTGTTGCTGTGGTGTAGCCTTCAGCTGCAACTCCCATTCAACCCCTGGCTTGGGAACTTCCATATGCCACAGGTGCAGCCATTAAAAAAAAGTACCATTCAGTTCTCTATTGGAGGTTTTTTCCCCAAATAACTAATTCTTGAATTCAATCGAATTACTTTTCTGCGCCCTTCACATCCCAAGGAACATCACTGAGGTAGTACCTTGTTCTCTTATCCTGAGGAGGCAGAGTATTTACTACTTTTCACCCTTGTGTCTCTGTCCTCTTCCTTTAATACAGGGCTTTCCTCTCACTGCAGCAAGTGTAGGACATCCCCAAATCCCTACCCTTCCTATGGAGGAGATGGGAGACCTGTCTTTGAAAGCTCTAATCTCATTTGCTTGCTCTGGAAACTTTCTTATAATCAACAGGATATTCACAGTAGGTTAAAAATGGGCCACAAATCATTTGACATTGGCCCATTGTGGGGAGATGGGGGTTCCTCACTTCTTGAATCTGGAATGCTATTAGTGGTTAGCTTCACCAATATAATATGGCAGAAGTAATGTTCTGTGACTTCTAAGGCTAGGTCATAAGAATCTTGGTGCTTCTGCCTAGTTGTCTTCAAATACTTACTCTTGGGATATTCCATATTGGAACTCGGCCACCATACTGTGAGAAGTTGAAGCCACACTGAGGCAATATATAGGTGTTCCTGGTAGCTGCCTCAGGTGACCTCCTGGTCAACAGCCAGTCATATGAGTAAGCCATAGAGGATGTCCCAAATTTGATAAGAGACGTGAAACTACACATGCGAGAAGCTTAATGAACTGGTGTTAATAAACTCAAGGTAAACTCAGATCCACACTGAAACACAGTATACTAAAATTGTTGAAAAACAGAAAAGTCTTGAAAGCAACAAGAAAGCAGAGACTTGTCACAGACAAGGGATCCTCAAAAAGATTAGCAGCTGATTTCTTATCAGAAATCATGAGAGTTAGAAGGCAGTGGGATGAAGTGAAACGTGCTGGGGGAGTAAAAACACCCCTGTCAAGCAAGGATTCTGTATTATCTTTTTTTTTTCTTTTGTCTTTTTGCCTTATCTAGGCTGCAACCGTGGCATATGGAGGTTCCCAGGCTAGGGGTCTAATGAGCTGTAGCTGCCGGCCTTCGCCACAGCAACGCAGGATCTGAGCCACGTCTGCAACCTACACCAGAGCTCATGGCAATGCCGGATCCTTAACCCACTGAGCGAGGCCAGGGATAAAACCCGCAACCTCATGGTTCCTAGTCGGATTTGTTAACCACTGAGCCACGACAGGAACTCCAAGGATTCTGTATTATCAAAACAGTCCTACAAAAATGAAGGAAAAATTAATACAGTTCCAGATAAACAAAAGCTAAGAGAGCTCAACCCTACTAGACCATCATGGTAAAAAAATGCTAAAAGGAATTCTTAAGGCTGAAACAAAGGGACATGAGACAGTAACTCAAAGCTACACAAAGAAATAAAGATCCCTGATAAAGACAACTACATAGATGTATACATACAAGCTGTCATTGTATTTCAGATTTGTAACTTTTTATCTGATTAAAAAGACAATTGCATAAAACAATTATAAATCTTTGCCAGTGGGCACATAATGTTTAAAGATGTAATTTGTGAGGTAGATAGGAGCAAAGTTAGTGTGTCACTGAACTACTGCTATCAATTCAAACTAGACTGGTATAAATTTATGAGTGTTAACTGTAATTTCCAAATTGCCACCAATGAATTAACAAATCATACTGAAAAAGAAAGGGAGTTCCCGTTGTGGCTCAGCATTTAGCAAACCCGACTAGCATCCATGAGGACATGGGTTCAATCCCTGGCCTCACTCAGTGGGTTAAGGATTCAGTGTTACCGTGAGCTGTGGTGTAGGTCACAGACATGGCTCAGATCCCACGTTGCTATGGCTCTGGCATAGGCCGGCAGCTACGGTTCCAATTGGACCCCTAACCTGGGAACTTCCATGTGCTGTGTATGCACCGCCCCCTCAAAAGAATGTTACATCAGAAAAGGTATTATTAGAAGATTGATTGAGGAACAAAAATCATATGACATATGGAAGACAGAAGCCCTGTGTACCAGTAATGACTTTAAATAAATTAACTTACAAATTAAAAGACAGAGGCAGCAGTATGGATTTTTTAAAAACTTTATGCAACTATATGCTGCTCACAAAAGACTCGTTTTATAACTAAGGTCATAAATATGTTCAAAGACAAGTGGTGGAAAAGGTGTTCTAAGGGAATAAATAGCAACCCAAAGAAATCTGGAAAGAGCATCAAGATGGTGGAGCAGTAGAATGTGGAGCTCACCTTCTCCTGCAACAAACACATCAAAAGTACTTCTCTTTGTGGAATAATTCTCACAGAAAACTAACTAGAAATTGGCAGATCTCCTATACAGCCAAAGCAGTGAGAAAGATCAACATATAACCAGGTAGGACAGGAAAAAATGTATTACTTTAGGACTGGCAATCCTGGGAGGAATTTGTAAGGAAGAGAAGATCCACACAGGTGGACCCTCACCCGGGGAGAGGGAATATTGACTTCCAATGTGAGCATCCCAGTCCTGGGGTCCTGCATGGAGGAGACAAATCCCCTTGCCTGCAAGGAATTCTGCTGAGACACATGGGGTGGAAGAAGCCTAGGCTATATCCCTGAGGCACATATGTGTTCTTACTAGCACTCATGATTGCTGCTTTGCCACATTCTAATCTGAAGGAGTGAACGCCCCTGCTCTGCTCACTCTACACTAAAGCCTGGCTTGAAATCAGTGCAAAGATTCAGACAGGGTATGATCCAGGCCACCACAGTCAGTGCACAGACAGGGAAGCAGCAGGACTAGCTGGGCAGACGTTGCACTGAGTGGTGCCACAAGAATGTGCAGTGGCTAAGCACTGAATCCTGGGCAGAAAGGCCCTGGGTGAGGACTTGATCTAGGTACAAAGATATAGCTGGAAGGGCCTGGGGTGTGATCCAGGAGAAGCTATGGAGCCCATTGTCAGTGTGAACATGGCAATGGCAGATTTAGCTGAAGAGCCAGTTTTCAGTGAGTACATGGTGGCAGCAGGTCCAGCTGCAGCAGACTGTTGGTGCACTCATTGGACATTACCACAAGAACTCACGGCAGCTAAATGCTAAAACTCGGGCAGACAGGCCCTTGGCAAGTGTACAGAGTAAATTAATTTCCCAGTGAGGATGCCCTAGTTCCGTGCACTGTAGATTAGCACCTTGTCTGGGGAAGACAGATCCTGGGAGAAGTCTGCACAGACCAGATCCCAGGTAGCAGCACAGCCACTACACCTTGACACCCAGCCCCAGTCTGCTCAACACCAGAGCCTTGCACTAGATTTGGGATGAATACAACAGAGAAAGAGACATGACCATGGACTGCTACCAGGTGGAACCACGGATGTCTACATAGGCAGTGCTTAGTTTCACTGTGACTGCATGGACCACACATGGTTTACCAATCATCTTTGGGGAAGGGCATGCAGTCAAGGGCAATGGAATGTGAATAAACCTAACTTTAGGGCTTCCACTCCCAACAATTGGAGGAGCAGACCCAGCCCTGCAGGGGGCAATGATAGCCACAGAATAAAGAGGAGGCCCTGCCTCACATCCAGCAGAGTCTGGAGAAGCCACAACACAGATTACACTCCCATCAATGGGATAACAGCCAGCACACTGAGGAACGACATGTCAGTCATCTATATATAATAGAAACAGCTCTTGTACCAAAAATGTCTGAGATACACAGTCTACATAGGGATGATCCCACATAAAAACATTCCTTCAAGACCACGGTAGATAACTGTTTCTCTTAAATTCATAGAGACAGAAATTTAAGTAAAATGAAAGAGCAGGAGGATTTCCCCTAATTAAAAGAATAAGAGAAATTCCTTGAAAGAACAAATAATGCAACAGACCTCACCAGTCTACTGGACCCTGAGTTCAAAAAGGAGGTAATGAAAATACAAAAGGAATTAAGAAAGATTATTGATAAAATGGAGACCACTGTAATAAAGATGAATTAATCAAAATAGTTGCTGAGATAAAAACCAATCTAAAAACAATGAACAGCAGACTAAATGACACAGAAGAATGAATAAGTGACCTGGAAGACAGAATAATGGAAATCACCTAACTAGAACAGCAGGCAGGAAGACAAACAGAAACATACAAGATCTATGAGGTTATATAAAACATGGCAACCTATGCATAATAGGGGTTCCAGGAGGAGAGAAAGGGAATCAAAAGTGTATTTGAAGAAACTATGGCTGAAAACATCTCAAACCTGATGAAGGAAGTGTGGAGTTCCCATTGTGGCTCAGCAGTAATGAACCCGACAAATGTTCATGAGGATGTGGGTTTGAGCCCTGGCCCCTGCTCAGGGGGTTAAGGATCTGGCATTGCTTTGAGCTGCAGTGTAGGTCACAGATGTGGCTTGGATCTGGCATTGCTGTGGCTGTGGTGTAGGCCAGCAGCTGCAGCTCCGAATCAACTAACCCCTAGCCTGGGGACTTCCAGATGCCATAGGTGCGGCCCTAAAAAGACAAAAAATAAAATAAGGAAAAAGATACCCAGGTATAGGTAGCACAGAGGGTCCCAAACAAGATAAACCCAAACAGACCCAAACGAAGACATAATTTAAATGCCAAAAGTTAATGATGCAGAGAGGATTCTAACAACAAAGAGAAAGTCAGTTACAAGGGGACCCCCATGAGACAGGTAGCTAATTTCTCTATAACCTTTCAGGCCAGAAGGGAGTGGCATGATATATTCAAAGTCCTGAAAGGAAAGAACCTGCAACCCTTGGATAGTCTACCCAGCAAGATTATTTAGAATAGAAGGAGAGTGGACTTCTCAGACAAGAAAAACTAAAAAAATTCAGCTATACTAAATGTACCCTAAAAGAAATATTGAAGAGTCTTTTCTAAATAAACAAGCAGGAATCTATAGGAGGTGTTGCATACAGCTGTTTCACATTAGGAACTCTTCTCTGAATTGTCAGGTAGAAGCCACTGTATACGGTACCCTATGACAGAAGTGAAAAGAGACTATGGACAAAGGAGAAAAGGGGCACTGAATATAGAGGCTCCAGGGGCAGGCATAGGCCACCACCACTACTACAAGGCCAAGCACTGCCCCCACTTACCAGAGTGTGTGAGCTGCCACCACTGCTATGAGACCTGTGAGCAGATGCAATCACCGTCCCTGCCACCCTGGGGGCATGCAAGGGCTGACTCACTTCTCTACCTCAAGGTGATAATAACCAGTACATGTTGAGGAAAGAGGCAGCAAGCATCCAAATTTCAAACTAAAAAAATAAAAGCAGCCCCTCAATTTCAGACAAGACAGTGGAATAGAAGTACTTGAGATCACCTCCTTTCATGAAAATGCCAAAATCACTAGCTTCTAAACAACAACCAACAAAAGACTGGAACCTATCAAAGAAGATATCTTACATCCAAAGACAAAGGAGAAGCCACAATGAGATAGTAGGATGGGTTGTTTCATGATATATTCAAATCCCATACTCACTGGTGGGCAACCCACAAACTAGAAAATAATTATGTCACAGAGGATCACTGAAACTAAAAACTGTTTTTTTGGAAAGATCAACAAAACCGATAAACCTTTACCCAAACTCATAAAAAAGGGTGAGGTCTCAAATCAATAAAATTAGAAATGAAAAAAAAAAGCAAAAAATGACATCCCAGAAATAAAAAGGATGAGACTACTACAAGCACCTATATGCCAATAAAATGGACATCCTCAGAAGAAATGGATACATTATTAGAAAGGTACAACCTGACAAGACTGAGCCAGGAAGAAACAGAATATATGAACAGACTAATCACAGGTACTAAAATTGAAACTGTGACTGAGGAGTTCCCACTGTGGCATAGTGGGTTAAGGATCCGTCATTGCCACAGCTGTGACATAGGTCACAGCTGCAACTTGGATTCAGTCCTTGGCCCAGGAACATCCATATGCCACAGATGTGGCCAAAAAAGAAAAAGAAACTGAGATTGAAAAATTTCCAACAAATAAAAGTCCAGGACCAAATGACTTTGCAAGTGATTTCTATCAAACTCTTAGAGAAGAGTTAACACCTGTCCTGAAACTCTTCCAAAAATTGCAGAGGAAGGAACACTCCCAAACTGAAGGGTATGAAGCCACCATTACCCTTATACCAAAACCAGGCAAAGATACAACAAAAAAAGAAAATTACAGGTCAATATCACATAGACACAAAAATCCTCAACAAAATAATAGCAACCTGAATCTAACAATACATTAAAAGGATCGTACAACGTGATCAAATGGGATTTATCCTAGGGATGCAGGGATTCCTCAGTATCCACAAATCAATCAATGTGATACCTCACATTAACAAGCTGAAGAGTAAAACACATATGATCATCTCGATAGATGCAGGAAAAGCTTTTGACAAGACCTAATACCCATTTCTGATTAAAAAAAAAAATCTCCAGAAAGTGGGCATAGAGGGAACCTACCTCAACATAATAAAGGCCATGTATGACAAATCCACAGCTAACATCATTCTCAGTGGTGAAAAACTTAAAGCACTTCCTCTAAGGTCAGGAGTAAGACAAGGATGTCCACCCTTGCCCCCCCCTTTTTTTTTTTGTCTTTTTGCCTTACTTAGGGCCGCACCTGTGGCATATGGAGGTTCCCAGACTAGGGATCTAACAGGAACTGTAGCCACAGCAATGTGGGATCCAAGCCGCATCTGCAACCTACACCACAGCTCACGGCAACACTGGATCCTTAACCTACCGAGCAAGGCCATGGATCGAACCCGCAAACTCATGGTTCCTAGTCAGATTCATTAATCACTGAGCCACAACAGGAACTCCCACCCTTGCCACTTCTATTCAGCACAATTTTGGAAGTCCCAGCCATGCAGTCAGAGAAAGAAAAGAAATAAAAATAATCCAAATTGGAAAAGAAGTAAAATTGTCACTGCAGACAATATGATACTATACACAGAAAATCCTAAAATGCTTTTAGAAAACTATTAGAGCTCATAAGTGAGTTTGGTAAAGTTGCAGGATACAAGGCTGATACACAGAAGTCTTTTGCATTCCTATATACTAACAGTGAAAGATCAGAAAGAGGAATTAAGGAAACAATCCCATTTACCATTGCATCAAAAAGAATAAAGTACCTGGGAATAAACGTCCCTAAGGAGGCAAATGACATGTACTCTGAAAACTGTTAAGACACTGATGAAAGAAATCAAAGATGTCACAAACAAATGTAAAGATATATCATGTACTTGGATTTGAAGAATCAATACTAAAAAAATGACTGTACTACCCAAGGCAATCTACAGACTCAGTGCAATCCCAAATTAGCAATGGCAGTTTTTCCTAGAACTAGAACAAAATATTAAGTTTATGTGGAAACACAAAAGAACCCTAATAGTCAAAGCAATACTGAGAAAAAAAAGTGGAGCTGGAGGAATTAGGCTTCCTGACTTCAGACTATACACAAAGCTTTAGGAATTGAAACAGTATGGTACTGGCACAAAAATATAAATCTAGATCAATGGAACAGGTTAGTCCAGAAATAAACCTACACACCTATGTTCAATTAATCTATGACAAAGGAGGCAAGAGTATACAATGGAGAAAACACTACCTCTTCAATAGGTGGTGCTGAGAAAACTGGACAGCTACATGTAAAAGAATGATATTAGCATATTCTCTACATCACACACACACACACGTCAAAATGGACTAAAGACCTAAATGGATACTGTAAAACTCCTATAGGAAAACATGTGCAGAACACCCTTTGATATAAATGGAGCAATATCTTTTTGGATCCACCTCATAGGGGAATGAAAAATTTTTTAAAAAGGACCTAATTAAACTTAAAAGTTTTTGCACAGCAAAGGATACCATAAACAAAAGAAAAAGACAACCCACAGAATAGGAGAAAATATTTGCAAACAAAACAACCAACAAGGGATTAAACTCCAAAATGTACAAACAGTTCATGCAGCTCTATATCAAAAATATGAATGACCCAATCAAAAATGGTTAGAAGATCTAAAAGGATATTTCTCCAAAGAAAACAGACCTGTGGCCAATAAGTGCATGAAAAGATGCTCAACATCACTAATTATTAGAGAAAGGCAAATTGAAACTACATTGAGGTATCACCTCACACCAGTCAGAATGACCATCATCCAAAAGTGTACAAATAGTAAATAGTGGAGAGGGTGTGTGGAGAAAAGGGACTCCTCCTTCATTGTTGGTGGGAATGTGAATTGGTGCAGCCGCTATGGAGAATACTATGGAAATTACTTTAAAAAAACCCTAAAAATAGAACTACCATATGGTCCAGCAATTCCACTCCTAGGTATATATCTGGAGAAAATGAAAACTTGAAAATTCAAAAATATACGTGCATTCCAGTGTTCATAGCAGCACTGTTTAGTCAGCATTGGAAACAACCCAAATGTAAACATTTGGAATATTAGTCATGAAAAAGACTGAAATATTCCCATTTACAGCAACATATATAGGCTTGGAGAATATCAGTGAATTAAGTCAGAGCAAGACAAATATATGATATCACTTATATGGAATCTAAAAAATAATATGAGTGAATCTATATACAAGAGAGAATTGGACTCACAAAAAACACACTTATGGTTACCAAAGGAAAAAGCAGTGGGAGAATTAAGAGGAGAGCAGTAAGAGATACAGATTACTATATATAAAATAGATAAACAAGATTTTCTGTATAACACAGGAGATTATATTCAATATCTTATAATAACCTAAAGTGAAAAAAAATCTGAAAAAATATAATTGAATTACTGAGCTGTATACCTGAATATGACACAATATTTAAACCATAATTAAACTTTTTTTTTGGCCACACCCATGGTATATGGAAGTTCCCAGGCCAGGTGTCAGACTTGTGTCACAGCAGCAACATGAGCTACAGCAGTGACAGTGCCAGATCCTTAACCCACTAAGCCACCAGAGAACTCCATGGAATCTTTTTTTTTAACAATAGGAAGAAGATTTTTGACTTCACCACTGGTATTCAACATTGTACTGGAGGTCCTAGCCAGAGAAACTAGCCAAGAAAAATAAAAGGCATCCAAACTGTAAAGGAAGAATTAAAACTATCTCTACAGATGACATGATTCTATATATAGAAAATCCTAAAATATTCACAGAAAAATCTAGAGTAATAAATTAAGTAAAATTACAGGGCATAGGACCAGCACACAAAAATTACTTATGTTTCTGTACACCAGCAATTAATAATCCAAAAAGGAACTTTAAAAATTCTATTTATAATAGCATCCAAAACAATAACATACATAGGAATAAATTTAACCAAGAAAGTGAAAGATTTGTATACTGAAAACTATGAAACATTGCTGAACAATATTAAAATGACAATTAAATGGAAAGACATCCCAGTTTCATCAACTGGAAAATGCAGTAGTATTGTATTAGTCTACTAGATCTGCCATAACAAAATACTACAGATTGGATGGCTTAAATAACAAAGTTATTTCTCATAGTTCTGGAAACTGGATAATCAAGATCAAGGTGTTGGCAGATTTGATTTCTCCTGAGGCTTTCTCCTTGACCTGCAGATGGACATTTTCTTGCTATGTCCTCTTCTCTGCATGTGCATATTCCTGGTGTTTCTTCCTCTTCATAAAGAACACAATTCCTATTAAGTGTCCCACTCTTATGGCATCATTTAACCTTGACTCCTTTAAAATGCTATCTCTAAATATATGCACACTGTGAGTTAGGGCTTCAGCATAAGAGTTGTTGGGACACAATCCAGTCCATAACAACTGGTAGGATGACAGTAGCCCTCAAAAGCAATTTACAGATTCAGTGCAATCTCTATCAGAATTCTAATAGTCCTTTTTTTTTTTTTTCTTTTGCAGATTGGAAAACCCGTCCCTCAAATTCATATGAAATTTCAAGGGGCCCAAATAGTCAAAACAATATTGAAAAAGGAAAACAAATTTGGAAGACTCACACACCCCAATTTCACCCATGAGGACACAGGTTTAATCCCTGGCCTTGCTCAGTGGGTTAGGGACCTGGTGTTGCCATGAGTGGTGGTGTAGATCATGGACATGGCTCAAATCTGGCCTTGCTGTGGCTGTGGTGTGGGCCAGTGGCTACAGCTCTGATTTAGCCCCTAGCCTGGTAACTTCCATATGCCACGGTGTGGTATGGGTTTGATCCCTGGCTCTGGTATCAAAATGCCACAGGTATGGCAAAAAACAAACAAACAAAAAAACATTAAAATAAGTGAAGAGACATATTGTGCTTATGGATTAGACGTTTCAACACAGTAAAAACTTCAGTTTCCTCCTAAATAATATAAAAGTGTGTAATGCAATGCCTATCAAAATTTAAGCAGGGTTTTTGAAAAAACAGGCTGACTCAAAGTTGTATGTAAACAAAGGAATTAGGATAAAGCAATTTTGAAAAAGAAGGATAAAGGGAGAAGAGTCACTATTTAGCTACAGTAGTCAAGACAGTGTGGTATTGGTAGAGGGAGATATACATAAATCAGTGGAACAGAATACAGTTTAGAAACAGACATGAGTAGGTCACCTGATCTTTTACAAAAGTGCAAAACAACTGAATAGAGAAATTTTAAGTGTTGAAAAAATTAGACATCATAAGTAAAAAAAAGAAAACTGAACCCTGACTTAAATTTTAGACTAGGTAATAGCCATATTAAACTTTAAAATGTGCATCCAAAACCCTTTTTTTTTTCTTTTTTGGCTGCCCTGCGGCATATGGAGTTCCTGGGCCAAGGATCAGATTCAAGCCATAGTTGCAGCAATGCAGAATCCTTAACTCACTGTACTGGGCTGGGGATCGAACCTGTGTCCCAGTACTCCAAGACTCCCTGGCACCACAGCGAGAACTCCAATAGACTTATAATGCAAATATATGACAAAGGATTTGTATCCATATTATAACACTAAAAATAAGAAAAATTTAATTACCCATTAGGGCCACATCCAGTGGCAGTGAGGTAAGTTTGTCTCTGCTTCAACAGGGTGGTGTCAAGTAAGATGAACTTCCATGCTAGCTCAAAAGCAATGAGGTAGAATTAGGTGGTTCCAGGCAGTGTTGCTCACCAGTCAGCTTCACACCTTCCTCCATGTTGTCAGGACCCAATGCTGAACTTCCATCACTACTCAACGAACTGTAGCAACAAGGCGATGCTAGCCAATGCTCTGTTTCCCCTTCATCCTCCCTACCTGTTCTAACTAGGCTGAATGGAGAGCTTAACTTTTTCTTTCCATTTTTTTTTTCTTCGCTTTTTAGGGCCACACTAGTGGCAAGTGGAGGGTCCCAGGCTAGGGGTTGAATTGGAACTACAGGCGCTGGCTTACGCCACAGCAACATGGGATCCGAGCTGTGTCTGTGACCTACACCACAGCTCACAGCAACACTGGATCCTTAACCCACTGAGTGAGGCCAGGGATCAAACCTGCCACCTCATTGTTCCTAGTCAGAGTTGTTTCCACTGCGCCATGACGGGAACTCCTGGAGAGCTTAACTTTCACAAGCCCATCTAATGAAAATGAGGTGGGTGTCAGTTCTCCACTTTTGCTTGGGTGGAATCTGTGGAGCTCGTTAGGGTGCAGAACATCCACTCCAACCTGGATTTCCAAGCTACACCTAAAAAGGGTGACTGCCTACAAAATAGAAGTATAAATAGGATCTATTCTCTTGACACCCAAAATGTCCAGAATAGAAAAATCATTCACCATCTCCTGAAACAGGAAAATCTCAAGCTGAATGGAAAAACAAGAGACATCAACACCATGATGATTAATTTATCCAACAAGAAATTCAAAACAGTAATCTTAGAAATTCAGTGAATAAATTATGTACCCACTTGAAACAAATGGAAAAAATAAAAAGAAAGAAAATCTTAGCAAAGAAACAGAATAGAAAGACCAAAATGGAATTTGTGTGACTTTTTAGGTCCACATCAGTGGTAAGTGAAAGTTCCCAGGATAGGGGTCAAATCAGAGCTACAGCTTCCGGCCTACACCATAGCCACAGTAATGCCGATCCAAGCTGCATCTGCATCCTATGCTACGGCTTGAAGCAACACCAGATCCTTAACCCACAGAGCTGAGGCCAGGGATTGAACCCACATCCTCAAGGATACTAGTTGGGTTCACTACCACTGAGCAAAAACGGGAACTCTGCAAAATGGAATATTTTTAACTTAAAAATACAGTAACCAAAATAAAAGACTTCAATTGATGTGCTCCAGAGAATGGAGGGGACAGCGGAAAGTACAAGTGAATTTGAAGACAGAACAAGAGAAATTACCCAATATGAATGGAGAGGAAAATATGCTGAGTCTCAGAAATAAAGGAGAAAGGCTGAAAAGGCATTCAAAGAAATAATGGCAAAAATTCAACTTTGGCAATAAACATAAGCCCACAGAGTCACAAAACTGAGCAAACCCCTAACAAGATAAATCCAACGAACTCCATGCCAAGGCACATCATAATTAAACTTGCAGGGGGGGAAAAAAAACCCAAGCAGCTAGAGAGAAATGACACATTAACTCTATGGAAACAATGGTTTAAATGATACATTTAAGAAAACATGATGACCAGAAGGAAGTAGCATATTTTCCAAGTGCTGAAAGAATTGTCAACCACAACTCTATACCAGCAAAAAAAAAACAAATTTAAATAAATAAATAATGGAGATGAAATGAAGACCTGCTCAGTTGAAGGGAGACTGAGGAAATTTGGTGATCAAGAGATCTACTCTTAAGAAACTTCATCAAGCAGAAGAGAAATGATAAAGGAAATACGGAATATCAGTCATGGGGAAAGAACAACAGAAAAAAAATATAGGTACATTTAATAGGTAATCTTTCTTCTGTTGTTTCCCAAATTATGTTAGATGGCTAAATAAAAATGACTATGTTATGTAGTTCTTAAGGTATACAGAAGAAATATTTAAGATAACTACAGTAAAGTGGGGGAAATTAAAGGACCTCAGATAAGGTTTTCAACTGATTCAGTGATGACAGAGACTGTGATGTTATGTGTGTATAATTTAATAACCAGAGTAACTACTAAAAAGTTATACAAAAAGATGTACTTAAGAACTCTATAGATAAATCCAAGTAGAATTTTAAGGAGTTCCCTGGTGGCCTTGCAGTTAGGGATTTGGCATTGTCAGTGGCTGTAGCTTGGGTTTGACCCCTGGCCTGGGAACTTCTGCATGCCATGCATATACCCAAAATAAAAAGCAGAATTCTAAAAAATGCTCAACCCACTGTAAGACAAGAAAAGTGAAACAGAGGACCAAACAACAACAACAAAAAACTACCAAAGTGGCAGAGAATGTTCATAACAGATTTGTAATAGCATAAAAACTGGAAACAACCCAAATTGCTTTTAATGGCTTAATGTTTAAAGAAACCATGGTATATCAATACCATAAAAATCTACTCAGAAATTAATCCAAAAAAAGAAAGTATTGTACCTTCAATAAATGGGATTGATCTCAAGGGAATTACGTTGAGTGAAAATCTTAAAAGGTTATATAGTGATTCCATTTATAGAACACTCCCTATATGACAAAATTATGGAGAACAGATTAGTGGTTGCAGGGATTAGGAATGGGGAACGGGGAGGAGGATAGATGTAACTACACAGGGATAGAACAAGGATCTTTGTGGTGTTGCACATTCTGTATCTTTATTGTGGTGGTGGTTACACAAATTTATGCTAGATAAAATTGTATAGAACTACAGACACACATCCTTAAGTGTATGTGAAATCTGATAAGGCCTACAGATCACTTCAGTGACAAATTTGATATTGTCCTATAGGTATGTAAAATGTTACCATTAAGAGAAACTGGATGTAGGGTACAAAACTAACTAGTACCATAGGGTCTCTCTTCAAATTCCCATAAAAACATTTTAGGAGTTCCTGACGTGGCTCAGTGGAAATGAATCCGGCTGAGAACCATGAGGTTGTGGGTTCGATCCCTGGCCTCACTCAGTGGGTTGAGGATCGGGTGTTGCCGTGAGCTGTGGTGTAGGCTGCAGACGGGGCTCGGATCCTGCGTTGCTGTGGCTGTGGTATAGGCCAATTAGACTCCTAGCTTGGGAACTTCCATATGCCGCAGGTGTGGCCCTAAAAACAGAACAAAACAAAAAACAAAAAACATTTTGAAAGTTCCAGTGAAAGAAATAGACAAAATACATGGAGTATTCACAGAAAAGGAAATTTGAGCTATATATATATATATATATATATATATATATATATATATATATATATATATATGAAAGGCCTAAATATAAAACACCTGTGGTATAGGAATAGGTAAACTTTCACATCCATTGGGCCGTTATCTGACACACACAAAATCACCAGCATCTGCATTCCTACTTAAGGATCCAGAAACCAAAGAAAAATTTGTTGGAATACACTTAAATTGCTTCTGCTCTGATAGAGGTAACTCTCCTTGGCTTAATATGTAAGAACATTGTTTTACTGTATGCACGAATGGTCTTTTTCCTTCAACTTGAAAACAACCCAAATATAAGTGATTTTTTTTTTAACAAATGGAGAGTCAGTTATCCCAGCAATTGTATATTTGTTTCTTCACTGCTTTTGAGTAGGAAGGAACTCATGTTTGAAATAAAATAAAAACTGGACTCAAACAAATGGTATATACTTCTGATCTGTATTATCCTAATTAACATTCTGAGGAGAGGGTAAGTAATGTCTTACCTTAATTCAAGTTAGATTTGTGTATTAAAGATAATGTTCTATAAATGTTAATATCTGATAAAAAATAAGAATCCATTTAAAAACTGTTCTATTAGTCCATGTTTTCTCTACATATTTGATTCTTGTTTTAGAGAAACAAGAAAATTAAGAATTAAAAAGCCCAACATAATTTTGAAAACCAGATTTGTTAATACTGTCATATCTGCTTTCATTTTTTTATTAAAGAAATATTAGACATAAATGTAACTGCCTCCACTTTCTAAAAGGCAGCCAATGTCATAAATGCATCCATGACCAATATACTGTACTGTTCTTTGCACTGTTCCATTAAATTTATAAAAACGTTTTCACTGTACATTTTGCTTTTTTCCCTCATGCACTGTAATCTATTGGTAATGACATATCAAGTGCATATCTTTAAATACTGCATTCCATCAGAAACAATCACATTGTATCAAACTACCCCTCTACTAATGAGATGTATGTTCTGTTCAATTTAGAGTAATACAAACCATGATGCAGTGAACATAATGAGATACACGTATCTCTGTGTACATATGTTGGTGCCTTTGAAGCCAGTACACTAAAATAGAATTGAATGTTGCATTATGTATTTTTAAATAAATCCTTTTACTCTAAAGTAGTAAATATAGTCTATTTTACTTTCATCATAGATATGTAATTTTGCTTTTTATATTTTGGTCTTCAATCCATTTGGGTTTTATTTTTGTATATGGTACAAAGTAGAGAGCTAACATTTTTTGTTTTTATAAATCTTCCATTTATTGAATACCATCCTAATTATTTCAATAGCACTATAATACACAAAATCCCCATATCTCCTTCCTCCAGTTCTCAGTTTGTTTCCACTGACTTACTCATCAAGAACACACTATTTAGGAATTCCCATCATGGCTCAGTGGGAAAAGAACCCAACCAGTAACCATGAGGATACGGGTTCAATCCATAGCCTCACCTGGTGGGTTAAGGATCTGACATTGCAGAGAGCTGTGGTGTAGGCTGCAGACACGGTTTAGATCCCACGTTGTGTGCCTGTGGCATAGGCTGGCAGCCGCAACTCCGATTTGACCCTTAGCCTGGGAACTTTCATATGCCATGGGTGAGGCCCTAAGGAAAAAAAAATTGTTTAAACAATAACGACTTTAAATAAATATGCGATGATGTATAGTAGACTTTTTTTCACATATGTCTCAGCTATTTGTGGTCCTTTACATGACTATTTAAAATTTTTTTTTCTTTTTTGGTTGCCCTGCTGTGTATGGAGTTTTTGGGCCAGGGATCAGATGCCAGCCACAGTTGCCACCTATGTTGCAGCTCTGGCAACACCAGATCCTTTAACTCACTGTACCTGGCCAGGGATCAAACCTGTGCCCCAGCATTCCTGAGATGCTGCTGATCCCATTGCAACACCACACATTTCCTCCTATATGAAATTTTTAATCAGTTTGTGAAATTTTTAAAATATAACTGGTAAAAACCTTGAGTGGAAGTATTTTAAAGATCTGTGAAATTTGTACTTCTTTTAGAATGTCAAGTCTTCAATGATTTTTCTCAAGTTTTAGTAATTCGTTATTGTGCTTAAATATTTCATATCAACATATTTCAATATTAACTATTTTCACGTTACGGTTATTTTTATTTTTTTTTTTTCTCTAGCTTTTTCGTGCTTAAGACATTGGCAAGGAGCTCAAGTATCATGCTGGCATGCTGAGAGTAAATATCTTGTTTCAGATTTTAATGAGAATGCCAGATAAATATTATCATTAGTTAAGATGTCTGCTGAAGATTTTTGATGATCAGCTTTCTCATTACACAATTTGACTTTAGTAAGAAGTCTCCTCTTTCACAAATGTGTTCCTTGTTCAAAAGGCTTTCTGACATTCACAGATTTCCACTACAGATCTGATTATGTAATGTGCAAGGAGGTGCTAATTCCTTCTGAAGGCTTTCCATATTCATGAGATTCATAGTTTATATTTCTAGTGAGTATGAATTCTCTGGTGTCTAACAAGGTGTGACTTTTGGCTGAAAGCCTTACCACACTCGTTACAGTGATACGGCTTCTCACCTGTATGTTTCCTCATGTGAAGTGTGAGAGATGAGATTTGAGAAAAGGCTTTTCCACATTTACTACAGTCAAAGGGTTTCTCACCGGTATGACCTCGTATATGTATAGTAAGGGAGGAGCTCTGGGAGAAGGCTTTTCCACATTTATTACATTCATAAGGTTTCTCACCTGTATGACCTCTCATGTGCACAATAAGGGAAGTTCTCTGAGAGAAAGCTTTTCCACACTCATTACATACATAGGGTTTCTCACCTGTGTGACTTCTCATATGCAGATTAAGCAATGAGCACTGAGAAAAGGCTTTCCCACATTTATCACATTCATAAGGCTTTTCCCCTGTGTGACTTCTTAGATGAAGAGTAAGGGAAGCTATTTGAGAGAAGGCTTTACCACATTCATTACAATCATAAGGTTTCTCTCCAGTGTGAACTTTCTGATGTGTAATAAAGTTTTGTTTTTGACTGAAGGCTTTACCACATTCATTACATTCATAGGGTTTCTCTCCAGAATGAATTTTTTCATGAGCAATGAGATTTGATTTCTGGCTAAAGGCTTTGCCACATTCCTTACATACATACGGTTTTTCTCCAGTGTGAATTCTCTGGTGTCTAACGAGATTTGACATCTGAATGAAAGCTTTCCCACATTCGTTACATTCATAAGGTTTCTCTCTAGTATGAATCTTCTGGTGTGTAATGAAGTTCTTCTTGTGGCTGAAGGCTTTTCTACATTCCTTACATTCATAAGGTTTCTCACCAGTATGACTTCTCATATGTACAGTAAGGGCTGAACTTTGAGAGAAGGATTTTCCACATTCATTACATTCATAGGGTTTCTCACCTGTATGAATTCTCACATGTATAATAAGCATGGAAAACTGAGAGAAGGCTTTTCCACATTTATCACATTTATAAGGTTTCTCTCCTGTATGACTTCTCATATGAAGAGCAAGAGATGCTATTCGAGGGAAGGCTTTACCACATTCATTACATGCATACGGTTTCTCCCCAGTATGAACTTTCTGATGTGCAATGAGGCTTTGCTTCTGGCTGAACGCTTTTCCACACTCATTACATTCATAAGGTTTCTCTCCAGTATGAATTTTTTCATGATCAATGAGATTGGATTTCTGGCTGAAGGATTTACCACATTCCTTACATGCATAGGGTTTCTCTCCAGTATGGATTCTTTGATGTCTAATGAGATTTGACATTTTAATGAAAGCTTTCCCACATTCATTGCATTCATAAGACTGTTCCCTACTGTGAATCTTATGATGTTTGATGAGTTTTTCTTTGTGGCTGAAGGCTTTTCCACATTTTTTACATTCATAGGGCTTCTCTCCACTATGAATTCTCAGGTGTCTGATGAGGTCCAAGGTTTGATCAAAACCTTTTCCACAATGATTACACTTAAAGGGGGTTGCTACAAAATGGAAGAAGCTATTGCCAAATGATTTCATAGGTTCATTATATTCATAATGTTCTTTTCTTATAAGGATTCTCTCATTATTATGATAGCTGAAATTACTACGTTCTAAACACTTTCCAAGTAAGTCATATTCATAGAGATTGTGATTAGAAGCAAAAAAGTCTGAGTTTGGAGGAAATGCATTTGCAAATTTCTTATGACATTCAATTACTTTTTCTTCAGTCAGTGTTTCTGTAGATTTATCTTCAAGTTGTGTCAAAAATCTATCCTGGATTTTCTGATGTTCCTCAATCCCCCATATTTCTCCTAAAACAAATTGCAAATAAGTATCACTTGTAAAATTTTTCCAATATTATATAAATAAAACTTTTAAAATATTGTAGTATGGGATTGATTCTTGGCTTACAGCCTAGTTTCCTATTAAGCAAATTCCAGGTACATATATTTCCCATTCCCTAAGCTTTAGGAAATTCCAGGAAAGGAACTATGAGTAGAGGCAGATATTTACGAATACAAATAGTTTTGATTGCTTTTAAATCGAATCTGAAGAGGAGTTCCCATCATGTTATTGGTTAAATTTGTGTCCCCTACCCAATACATGTTGAAGTCCTAACCCCCAGTACCTCAGAATGTGGTTATTTGAAAATAACGTTTCTGCAGATTTATTGAGTTAAGATGAGGTCATACTGGAGGAGGGTAATCTCCCAGTCTAATATGACTGGTGTTCTAAGAATGCCACATGAAGAGACTGAAACAAGGCAAACACTATGTGAAGATAAAGACAGACTGGAGTTACACTGACACAAGCCAAGGAATGTCTGGGGACACCAAAAGCTGAAAGAGACAGGAAACCTTACTTTGTAGGTTTCAGAGGGAACCCTGCCCTGCTTATACCTTGATTTTGTACTTCTAGCCTCTACTTTGTTATGGTAGCCCTAGGAAGCTAAGACAAAAGGCATACCGACATTCTCGCAAAAGAACATTCAACAGCAAAAATGAAAATTATTCACAAGTTAATATATCAACAAAATGGTTTCAATAAAAATGTTTGAAAATATAAGTAAGTAAGAGCTCAAAGGAAAATGATACAAGGGGTTGCCGGCATAGAGGAAGACATGGGTAAGAGAAGAAAAACCACTTTTCAATATATATGCTTTTGTACTTTTAAACATTTGTACAAAGCAAGTATTTAAAAAAGTAAATAAAATTGTTCTGAACACTACAGTAATTAAATGAGAACAAACAATAGGAAGGTAAGAATTGGATGAAAGAGTGGGTATATAAAACTAGGAGTTCCTGTCGTGGCTCAGTGGTTAATAAATCCAACTGGGAACCATGAGGCTGTGGGTTTGATCCCTGGCCTTGCTCAGTGGGTTAAGGATCTGGCATTGCCATGACCTGTGGTGTAGGTTGCAGACACGACTTGGATCCCGTGTTCCTATGGCTGTGGTGTAGGCCAGTGGCTACAGCTCCAATTCAACCTCTAGCCTGGGAACCTCTATATGCTGTGTGTGCAGCCCTAGAAAAAGACAGAAAGACAAAAAAAAAAAAAAGGAAGAGCCTACCTGGCATGACTGAATAGGAGTTAAATATTGAGCAGAGGGAAAAATATTGAATGAGAAATTAAGCTTAAATATGGCCTAATAAGTACACGAATTTTCTCAGATCCCACTCAAAACCACATTAATATGAGGTAAAGAAAAAGATATAAACTAACAAAGACCAGTCTTTGATCCTAGAGAAGATGGGAGAGTACTCCTGAGAAATATGAGCAGAAAGACTCTAAAGTCAAGGACACCAGCCAGAGGAATTCAGAAATATGGCTCAAACAGAATAGATGAAAGTCTACAGACCAAAGGGCGAGAGACATTCAAGTCCCCAGTTGCTGCTTAGCTCTAGGATAGAAAAATGGGAGATTTTTTTTCCCTGTCAGACTGAGAATAAAATAAAGAAAAAATTTTTGTGAATTTAGGTAAAGTTAGAGACTTGGTTGCAGATTATAAATATAGAAAAGAAGGCAAAATACTGAGCTTAAGCTTTTGAGTTACCTCATTTCAGGGAAAAAGAAGCTCAATTAAGCAAAAGATGTTGGGGGAGAAGGTAAGATTAGATCACTAAGGTATTAGCCAAGCAGAAGTGAAAAAGAATTTCACAGGGAAGATCAAACTATCAAATCTAGAGCTCCAGTGCTGGCTCAGCAGTTAATAAACCAGACTAGGATCCTTGAGGATGCAGGTTCAATCCCTGGCCTAACTTAGTGGGTTAAGGATCCAGTGTTGCTGTGAGCTGTGGTGTAGGTTGCAGACATAGCTCAGATCCTGCGTTGCTGTAGCTATGGCATAGGCTGGCAGCTATAGCTCTCATTTGACCCCTAGCCTGGGAACTTCCATAGGCCACAGGTGCAGCCCTAAAAAGCAAAGCAAAAACAAACAAACAAAAATCAAATCTGAAAGAAAAGACTCCATATTTTAAGATGATAGAACGAAAAAGTATCTGATCTCTTTTCCTCTATACAAACAATAATGAGATAGGAAAAGAAACAGCAAAGCAAAAAGAGGAGGAATGTCTAAAAATACAAAATACCACTAACAATTTTTTTAAAGGTGGATAAGTTAAAAAGCCCATTTGAAGAAAGAATTAGTAAACTGGAAGATACATCTGAAGTATTTACTGAGAAGGCAACACAGCGATACAGAGGAATAAAATAGCAAAGGAAAATTTAAAATATGGAGGAAAAAATAAAAAGGTCTACTAGCATCTATCTAATATGAGTCTCAGGAATAAGAGTGTTAAGACAGTGAAGAACAGCCAATATCTGATGATGCTGGATGACAATGTTGCAGAATTAATGGAAGACATAAATAAGACAACACTACGAATAAGTTTATACAAACAGATTTAAAACTATAGATGAAACAAACTACTAAATGTAACAGATGGCCCTGCAACCTTAACATATGGTAAACTTAAAATATAGAGAAAACAAATACCTATGGAAATTACTTTGTTCAGCTTTATCAAAAATTAATTTCCAATCCAGGATGGCTCAATGGTTAACGAACTCAACTAGGATTCATGAGGATGCACGTTCGATCCCTGGCCTCACTCAGTGGGTTAAGGATCCAGCGTTGCCATGAGCTGTGCTGTAGGTCACAGACTTGGCTTGGCTTGGACATTGCTGTGGCTGTGGTGTAGGCCAGGAGCTGTAGCTCCAATTCAACCCCTAGCCTGGGAACTTAAAACAAGCCACAGGCGCAGCCCTAAAAAGCAAAAACAAAACAAATTAAGAACCCAACAGAAAAAAAGAGCATAAAACACAAACTGTTTATAAAAAAGAAATACAGATTTTAAATGTAAGATGCTTGCCTTCACTTTTAAAAAAGAAAATGCAAATTCAAACTATAGTTAAGTAATTTTTCACTTATCAACCTGGCAAAGAGCTAAGAAATGCTAATAGACTAAGTTGTAGAAATACAAATCATAAACTCCTTGAAGGGCAAAAAAGATGTCACAATATGGATCAAATTAGAAGTACACGTATATGTATGCATGTATAGGTATGTATGTGTTTATACATATATACATGTATGGATGTATGTTTACATAGTATATACATATATCACATACAAACATACAAGCATGTGCATATATACATGAAAAATGTATCAGAAAATGGGAGATAACAGAAAAGTAGCAATGATATTAAAACTTTTATTGAAATAAAATGGCTGTAGCCATTATTGAAGTATGTGAGCAAAAGCTAAAAATACAGTGGGAAGTGTGACTATAGGTACAAATATGATGCTAAGGCATTTACAATGGAAGGAAAAAGAGAAAATAGGAAGTAAAAGACTATAAATGTCACAAGTTTATTTAAACTAAAATTCTGTGAATATATGAACACAAAAGAAAGGGATTCTATGTAAAAAAGGTTGCCAGAAAGACTGAAGATGCTAGTACTAGACGGATTATCTAAGTATAGGTGGAAATAAATTAGGAAATGTTGCTATCTAACAGACAGGTAAGAAAGCTAACTGGTCTTTCAGGTTCTAGAAAAGAAGTTTAGAGGAAAAACATTAAGAATGTTATCTAGAAATGACATCTTAGGTAGAATTCACACCCTCAATATTTTGTAATAACCTATACAGGAAAAGACTCTAAAAAAGAACAGACAGAAATGTGTATCTGAATCATTGTGTTGTATACCTGAAATTAACACAATATTGTATAAGTCAACTATACTTCAATATAAAAAACGTTTTTTTAGATTTAGAAATTTTAACCTTTAAAAAAAGAGGTCATACTAATTGTCACCAAAAAATTCTAAAATCTTTAAAAAAACTACCTTTGAAGAATACTTCAGAAGGATCAATAGCTTAGAGATTAACCATTAAAGGGTCCTAGCCGTCCTCACCTGTATGGTTACCTCCCACTAACCTGGACAATGTCTCTTTAACATTTCTCCTTCTACCACCCATGGTTCTTCTTCACGCTCCAACTTGAAAATCACATCTGGTTTGGTGAATGGACATCCTGTCAAAACGGAAATGACACAAGATTTGGGCATAAGGGAGTTCCCATTGTGGCTCAGCAGGTTATGAACCTGACCAGTATCCATGAAGGTGCAGGTTTGATCCCTGGCCTCGCTCAGTGGAGTAAGGATCCAGCATTGCTGTGAGCTGTGGTGTAGGTCACAGATATGGCTCAAATCCCAAGTTGCTGTGGTCGTGGCTAGTAGCTGCAGCTCTGATTTGACCCCTCACCTGGGAACTTCCATATGCTGCAGAGATGGCCCTTAAAAAAGGAAAAAAAAAGATTTGGGCATAAACATTAGGAACAAAGAATTATTCCAGAACTGAGCTTGGTCCAGGGAAACCAGCATTTCTAAAGGGCATGAAAAATACGGTTTCTGGGGATCCTGCCCCCTGAAACATAACCAAAATTACTTTGAAAGCTGCAGCATGCACATTTATGTGAGCAAAGGCATATAAAGGCTGAACTCAATCTAACATTTAAAGGTTCCATACATTTCAAACACTGGAAAAAAAGGGTACTTCAATCCCAGAATTTGAATTATACAAAAAACTACCCTTACCCACTGTGATTAAGTTGTTATAATTTTCTAGCATCACATTCCGGTACAGGTTCCTCTGAGCAGGATCCAATTGCTGCCACTCTTCCTGAGTGAAGTCAATAGCCACATCTTTGAATGTCACTGTTACCTGTAAAAACATACTCCCATTCAATCTGAATTCATCCATCTTAGATGTTGCAGACAAAATACATTGAAAATTGTTCTGACAGTACACAAGGTAGGAGGTTATAAAATAAAAATTTACCTGGTTTTGTTATTGTGTAAAACAACAAAAATCATATTAGCAACACCCTGTCAGTATATAATACTCATTCACTGATTTATCAAGTAGTTTTAATAACAACTGTGTATTAAAGAGATCTTGGGTACCAATTTATACTGAATGTAAAACACGGGGGAATACAAAACTTTACTCAAGTTAACTGGTTTGGGAAATCACTACATCCCAGTGATTCACTGAAAAAATGAAAAGAGGATTTGGATGGAAGCAGAAAGAGGGAGAGGATAATGTGCAAAATCTGAAGTATGGTGGATGGAGTTCCCTTCGTGGCTCAGTGGTTAACAAATCCGACTAAGAACCATGAGGTTGTGGGTTCGGTCCCTGGCCTTGCTCAGTGGGTTAAGGATCCGGCGTTGCCGTGAGCTGTGGTGAAGGTTGCAGACGCGGCTCGGATCCCACGTTGCTGTGGCTGTGGCGAAGGCTGGCAGCTACAGCTCCTGTTAGACCCCTAGCCTGGGAACCTCCATATGCCGCAGGTGCGGCTCTACATAAAGGCAAAAAGACAAATAAAAAAAAAAATCTGAAGTATAGTAGGACATCCAACTGGATATATTCATTGTTTTAGAAGTTGGACATATTTTTCATTAGATCAGAAGAAATCTAAAATGAAAATAATGATTTATTGTTCGTAAGCCTATAATAGGTATTTGCAGCCATGAAAATGGGATATAATTGCTCAGAGTTCACATACACTGAAAAAAGAGTGCCACAAATAGAATCTTACAAATACCAACAAACTGAAAAATTCATTAATGAAGTTTTTTTTCTTAATGGTCTGAATCTGAATTACTATGAGAAAACAGTATCAAGAAAGATTTAGAGTAAGTGCCAGAAATGAGGGGCTGGTGACAAATTTCTTTGAAGCAGTGTGATGTCAACACAGAAACTGAATGCACTTTTCCTGCATAAAAACCAAAATGCCTCCAAAATATAAACATAAGAAAAAAAGTCTTCGACAGCACTGGAACAAAGGGAGCCTTCCACATTTCCAACACTTGGAGGAATTTCCAAGACAGACAATATAAAAGGAAATCACCATGAGCTAACTAACAATCAGTGTTACTGATAATTTATCTCTAGGTCCTAAAAGGATCTTATGAACACGAACATCCACTAAAGTTCAGAGTACACTGTGCCAATGATGGGAATTTCCCTTTTGGAATCCTTTTCTGCTCAAGACCAAGGATTTGTCAATAATGAGGCTTTAAGAAATCAAAGGTGGGGTTTCCATCATGGCGCAGTGGAAATGAATCTGACTAGGAACCAAAAGATTGCAGATTCAACCCCTGGCCTCGCTCAGTGGGTTAAGGATCCGGCATTGCCATGACCTGTGGTATAGGTTGCAGACGCGGCTATTGCTGTGGCTCTGGTGTAGGCTGGCAGCTGTAGCTTCGATTAGACCCCTAGCCTGGGAACCTCCACATGCCTCAGGTGCAGCCCTAATAAGCAAAAAAAAAAAAAAAAAAAAGAGAGAGAGAGAGAAAGAGAAAAAGGAAAAAAAAGAGAGAGAAAAAGAGAAAAACCAAAGGCGATCACAGCTGTTTAAGACATCCCTCATTCATGTCCCCACTGCAAAAATATGATTTTGGCATCCATCTGTGGAAAAGTACTCTTGTAGGAGCTGTGGGATCCAGCACCATATGCGAAAGGACTCAGAAGGAGTCTCATCTACCCACATGTTCAGTAAAAAGCAGAAAGACCTCAGTCCTGGATGAAGACCCTGAGAGGCATGTGAACTGACTCTAGGCCCTCTTGGCCGTGGTTCAGCAGCCGTGGAAAATGACATGCACCCTATAGAAGACAGAGACTCTCTGAAAGTGCAGGTCTCCAGCAAGAAGTACCAGTACACCAACAGAGCAAAAATACAAGTTTGGGCTTATCTGAAAGGGTAAAGAGGAACAGTTTGATTTTACCTACATCACTCCTCTACCAAACAATACAGCGTAGGGCCAAGCAATATCCTGGTGCATGATTTCATTCACGAAGGAAAATAAAAAGTCTGAGTGAGTACCCTGCTTCTCCAGCCATGTGGGATGGTACCAAAGAGTCTCATCTCTCTCTCACCACATCCAGAGTACTAAATTGTGAGCTGCATGACTGGGGGGTGGGAAAATCTGGGAGAGCAGTAGCTAACATTCTCATAGAATATTACAAGGAAGCAGATCCTACTAACTGTGCTACGGACTCTATTAAGCAATCTGTTCATGATCCATTGGGTATACTTTTCCCACCACAGATCAATCAACTAGCCCACAGGTACTCCCAGAGCTCTGTGGGCCTCTCATCTACACCCAACCTCAGGCTGGCTCCCTGTGTACACCTCTAATGGTAGTGCTGAGACAGATCTTTGGCAGATGGCTAGTGAGCACATGCAGACTACTGGCCTGAATCTATAAGCCAAGGAGAGACCATAAATGTGAGCTTTAGCATTATCTTTAGGAAAACGAAAGGAAGGTTCTCAGCAACCTGGTGTTTTGCAAGATGGAGAGAAACCATGCAAGCTTAAGAATGCTACCATAAGAGGGAAAAAAGAAGAGTGAAACAAATTTAGCCACAGACTCTCTGAGAAAGTCTGAGAATGCCTAGTAGGGATGATAGAAGGCATTTTTCTCCTGAAGGCAATTAGTGAGAACTGGAGGAAGAGATGGCTACTTCAAATGTGAAGACTAATAAAATTTCAAGGGTGATAGCTAATCAAGGAAACATGAGACAACAAAAGAATCACAATAATCTTCCACAACTTATGCAGAAGACATTGAGATTTGCAAGTCATCCAATAAAGAATTCAAAACAGTTGTTTTAAGGAAAATTAATTAGCTGCCAGAAAACAGAAATACAGGAGTTCCCTTCGTGGCTCAGTGGTTAACGAATCCGACTAAGAACCGTGAGGTTGCGGGTTCAATCCCTGGCCTTGCTCAGTGGGTTAAGGATCCGGCGTTGCCGTGAGCTGTGGTGAAGGTTGCAGACGCGGCTCGGATCCCGCGTTGCTGTGGCTGTGGCGAAGGCCAGCGGCTACACCTCCTGTTAGACTCCTAGCCTGGGAACCTCCATATGCCACGGGTGCGGCTCTACATAAAGGCAAAAAGACAAAAAAAAAAAAAGAAGAAAACAGAAATACAATTCAACAAAACCAGAAAATGTATACAAAATGAGACATTTAATGAAAGGATAGAAATTATAAAAAAAAAACCAGAAATTCTGGAACTGAGGAACACAATAAATTAAATGAAAAATGCAACAGAGAACATCAACAATTATACGGATCAAGCAGACGAATCTATGAGTTACAGACAAGAACTCTGAATTATTGAGTTACAAGAGAAAAAAGAATGAAAATGAGTGAAGAAAGCCCCATGGTATCATGGGGTACTATGATACAAAATAACATTCACATTCTAGGAGTGTCAGAACCAGAAGAGGAAAAATAGAGACATGAAGCTTATTCAAAGAAATAATGGTTGAGGACTTCCCAAATCTGCAGAGATATTTGGATATCCAAGTTCCTGAAGCTCACAAGTCACTAAACAAACTAAATTTAAAGATATGCTAAGACAATTTATAATAGAACTGTCAAAAACCAAAGCAAAGAAAGAATCTTAAAAACAGCAAGAAAAAAGCCTGACATTTTCAGAAAACCCCCATTAGGCTCAGTGTGGATTTTTCAGCAGAAACTTTACAAGGATAATATATTCAAAGTGCTGAAAGAAGAAGACTGCAAAACAAGAATACTCTATCCACCAAAGCTGTCCTTCAGTAATGAAGGAGAGATAACAGATCTTCTGAACACACACTGAGGGAGTTCATCCCTAGATGTGCGTTATAAGAAATGCTGAAAGGAGTTCTTCAAGCTAAATGAGGGGATGCTAATAACATGAAAACATAAAAATTTACCACACACAGATAACGATAAGTATATAGTCAAATTAAGAAAACATTAACACTGTAATATTAATTGTAATATGGTGGTATATTAACCACTTAACACTGGTATAAAGGTTAAAGGACAAGAGTATTAAAAATAACTACAAACTATAGCAATGTCAATGAAAACAATATAAAAAGGTAAATTGTGATATCAAAAATAGAAAAATTGGGGTAATAAAAGGGTTGAGTTTTTGTTAATAAAAGGGTTAATTAATGTTAAGTTATTATCAGCATAAAACACACTATTATGTATAAGGTGTTTTATGTAAGACTCGTAATAACCACAAAGCAAAAACTACAGTAGATTCACAAAAAAGAGAAAGGAATCAAATCATACCACTATGAAAATCTGTCAGTTCACAAAGGAAAGCAAGTGAGAAAGAAAAGTACAATATGCCAGAAAACAGTTAATAAGATGGTATTAACAGGCCCTTATCAATAACTGAATTCTCCAATCAAAAGGCATACAGCGTGTGTTCCCATTGTGACTCAGCAGTAACGAGTTCAACTAGGATCCATGAGGATGTGGGTTTGATCCCTCACTTCGCTCAGTGGGTTAAGGATCTGGTGTTGCCATGAGCTGAGATGTAGGTCACAGACACTGCTTGGATCTAGTGATGCTATGATTGTGGTGTAGGCCACAGCTGCACCTCCGATTTGACCCCTACTCTGGGAATGACCATATGTGGTGGGTGCAGCCCTAAAAAAACCTACACACAAAAAAGGCATACAGTGGCTGGCTGGATTTTTTTTTTAAGTTAACTATATAATTTCACAACTGTCTAAAAGATAATGGCTTCTGATTTAAGAATATAAATAGGCTTGAAGGGAAGGGATGGCAAAAGACAGTCATGCAAGTGAAAATCAAAAGAGAGCAGTAGTCGCTATATTTATGTCAGACAAATTAGACTTTGAATCAAAAACTGTAAGAAGAGACAAAGAAGATTATTATATAATGAAAAAGGGGTCAATTCATCAAGAAGACATAATGACCAAGTATATATGCACACAAATCCACAGTAAATACACTAAGCAAATACTAACAATATAAAAGGAGAAATAGACAAGAATGCAATAGAAGTAGAGGATAAATACCCTATTTTTAACCAGAAACAGATCATCTAGACAAAAATCTAATAGGGGAATGTTAGATTTGAACTGTATTTCAGACCATGTAGCCCCAAAAGACATATACAGAATAATCCACCCAAAACAGAATACTCTTCTCAAGCATACAAAGGACAGGATTAGGATGGTGGAGTAGAAGGACTGGAGCTCACCTTCTCCCATAAAAGAAACAAATTACAACCAACCTTCAACAAAATAGACTGAAAACTATCAGAAAAGATATCCTATTCCAGGAGTTCCCGTCATGGCTCAGTGGTTAACGAATCCGTCTAGGAACCATGAGGTTGTGGGTTCGATCCCTGGCCTTGCTCAGTGGGTTAAGGATCCAGCTTTTCTGTGAGCTCTGGTGTAGGTTGCAGACGCAGCTCGGAGCCCGTGTTGCTGTGGCTGTGGCAAAGGCTGGCAGCTACAGCTCCTGTTAGACCCCTAGCCTGGGAACCTCCATATGCCGCAGGTGCGGGCTCTACATAAAGGCAAAAAGACAAAAAAAAAAAAGTTTATTGACTGATTTTTCAGCAGAAACTCTACACGCCAGAAGGGAATGACACAAGTGATGAAAGGAAAAAAATCTCCAACCAATGATGCATTAGACCAGATAGACTCAATAGATATTTACAGAATATTCTGTTCCAAAACAGAAGGATACACATTCTTCTCAAGTGCACATGGAACATTCTCTAGGATAGATCACATTCTAGGCCACAAAGCAAGCCTCATAAATTTAAGAAAACTGAAATCATATCAAGCATCTTTTTCGACCAAAACACTGTAAGACTAGAAATCAACAATAAGAAAAAAACTGCAAAAAAAAAAAACCACAAAAATGTGGAGACTAAACAACATGAAAAATAACTAATGGATCATTGAAGAAACATAAGAGGAAATAAAAAAACACCAAAATAAAAAAATACCTAGAAGCAAATGACAACCAGGACACAACAATCCAAAACCTATGGGATGCAGCAAAAGCAGTTCTAAGTGGGAAGTTCACAGCTATACAAGTCTGCCTCAGGAAATGAGAAAAATCTCAAATAAAAACCTGACTTTACATCTAAAGTAACTAGAGAGAGAAAAACAGACAAAACCCAGAATTAGCAGAGGAAAAGAAATCTTAAAGTTCAGAGCAGAAGTAAATGAAACAAATAAAGAAAACCATAGAAAATATCAATGAAACTAAAAGCTGGTTCTTTGAAAAGATCCTCAAAATTGATAAACCCTTAGACTCACCAAGAAAAAAAGAGTGGACTCAATTCAATAAAATTAGAAATGAAAAAGGAGAAGTTACAACAGACATCACAGAAATACAAATAATCATAAGAGACTACTACAAATAATTATATGCCAATAAAATGCAAAATCTAGAAGAAATGGACAAATTCTTAGAAAAGTACAATCCTCCAAAACTAAACCAAGATGTAATAAAAAAGGTGAAGAGGCCAATGTCCAGGACCAGATGGCTTCACAAGTGAATTCTATCAAACATTTACAGAAGAAGTAACACCTACCTTTCTGAAACCACATGAAAAAATTGCAGAGGAAGGAACACTCCCAAACGCATCTAAGAAGCCACCATCACCCTGATACCAAAACCAGGCAAAGATACAACAACAACAAAAAAGAAAATCACAGGCCAATATCACTGATGAACATAGATGCAAAAATCCTCAACAAAATACTAGCAAGCTGAATCCAGGAATACATTAAAAAGATCTTATACCATGATCAATTGGGATTTATCCTAGGGATGTAAGGATTCTTCCATATCCACAAGTCAATCAGTGTGATACACCACACTAAGAAACTGAAGAATAAAAACCATATTATCCTATCAGATGCAGGAAAAGCTTTTGAAAACTCCAAAACCCATTTCTGATAAAAACCCTCCAGAAGGTAGGCATTGCGGGAACTTCCCTCAACATAATAAAGGCCACATATGACAAATCGACAGCTAACATCATTCTCAATCACTAAAGCTGAAAGAATTCCCACTAAGATCAGGAACAAGAGAAGGATGTCCACTCTAACCACTACTACTCAAAATAGTTTTAGAAGTCCTAGCCAAGGCAATCAGAGAAGAAAAAGAAATAAATGGAATCCAAACTGGACAGGAAGAAATAAAACTATCACTATTTGCAGACATGATGCTAAACATAGAAAATCCTAAAAGATGCTACCAGAAAACTGAGTTTATCAATGAATTTGGTAAAGTTGAAGGATACAAAATGAATACACAGACATCAACTGCATTTCTATATACTAACAATGAAAGATCAAAACAAGAAATTAGGCTAGGAACACAATACCATTTACTATCACACCAGAAAGAATGAAATACCTAGGAATAAAGATACCTGAAGAGACAAAAGACCTGTACTCTGAAAAGTATAAGACATTGATGAAAAATATCAAAGATGACACAAATAGATGGAAAGATATACCATGCTCTTGGGTTGGAAGAATTAATACTGTCAAAATGTCTATATTACAAGGCAATCTACAAATTCAATGCAATCCCTATCAAGGGGCATTTTTCACAGAACTCGAACAAAATATTTTAAAGTTTGTTTGGAAGCATAAAGACCCAAAATAGCCAAAGACATCCTGAGAAAGAAAAATGGAACTGGAGGAATCAGGCTCCATAACTTCAGACTATACTACCAAGTTACAGTCATCAAAACAGTATGGTACTGGCACAAAAACAGAAATATAGATCCGTGGAACAGGAGAGAAAGTCCAGATTTAAACCCACACACCTATGGCCAACTGATCTATGACAAAGGAGTCAAGAAAACACAATGGAGAAAAGACAGTCCTTTTAATAAGTGGTGCTAGGAAAACTGGACGACTCCACAGAACACAATGAAATTAGAACACTCCCTAACACCATATACAAAAATAAACTCAAAATGGATTAAAGATCTAAACATAAGGCTAGATATTATAAAACTCTTAGAGGAAAACATAGGCCGAACACTCTGACATAAACCACAGCAACATCTTCTCAGATCCTACTCCTAGAGTAATGACAATAAAAACAAAAATGAACAACAAATGGGACCTAAGCTTTAGACGTTTTTGCACAAAAAAGGACACCATAAACAAAATGAAAGACAACCCACAGAATGGGAGAAAGTATCTGCAAATGACACAACTGACAAGGGATTAATCTCCAAAAGATATAAATACCTTCTTCAGGTCAATACTAAAAAACAAACAAACAAACAAACAAACAAAAAACAGAAAAATGGGCAGATCTAAACAGACAGTTCTCCAAAGAAGACATACAGTTGGCCAAAAAACACATGAGAAGATGTTCAACATCACTTATTATTAAAGAAATGCCAGTCAAAACTACTATGAGGGGAGTTCCCATCATGGCTCAGTGGTAAGGAACGCAACTAGTATCCATGAGGACGTGGGTTCAATCCCTGACCTCTCTCATTAGGTTGGGGATCTGGCATTGCCACGAGCTATGGTATAGGTCACAGATGTGACTCAAATCCTGAGTTGCTGTGGTTAAGGTGTAGGACGGAGGTTGCAGCTCCAATTCGACCCCTAGCCTTATGCCTCACCTGTGGCCATAAAAAGAAAAAAAAAAAAAGCAAAAAACAAAAAACTATGAGGTACCACCTTACGCCAGCCAGAACGGCCATCATCAAAGAGTCAACAAACAGGAGTTCCCATTGTGGCTCAGTGGTTAACAAATCTGACTAGAAACCGTGAGGTTGCAGGTTTGATCCCTGGCCTTGCTCAGTGGGTTAAGGATCCGGCGTTGCCATGAGCTGTGGTGTAGGTTGCAGATGCGGCTCAGATCCCACGTTGCTGTGGCTGTGGTGAAGGCTGGCAATTACAGCTTCCTGTTGGACCCCTAGCCTGGGAAACTCCATATGCCACACGTGTGGCCCAAATAAGGATTAAAAAAAAAAAAGTCAATAAACAATAAATGCTGGAGCAGGTGTGAAGAAAAGGGAATGTTCTTACACTGTTGGTGGGAATGTAAATTGGTGCAACTACTATGGAAAACAGTATGGAGATGCCTCAAAAAACTAAAAATAGAATTACCATATGACCCAGCAATCCCACACCTGGGCATCTATCCACAGAAAACCATGACTCAAAAAGATACATGTACTCTAGTATTCACTGCAGCACCATATACAACAACCAAGACATGGAAGCAACCAGAGGAGTGGATAAAGAATATGTGGTGCATATACACTATGAAATATTAGCCATAAAAATGAATAAAATAATGGCAATTACAGCAACATGGACGGACCTAGAAACTGTCATGCTAAGTGAAGTTAGTGAGACAAAAATATCATATGCTATCGCTTATGTGTGAAATCTAAGACAAGGATACAATGAACTTCTGTGCAAAGCAGAAACTCACAGACTTTGAAAAAAACGTACGGTTACCAAAAGAGACAGGTTGGTGGGGAGGGATTTGGGCTGGGAATTTGGGATGGAAATTTTGCAAAATCAGATTTTGATGATAGTTGTACAACTATAAATACAGTAAAATTCATTGAATTTAAAAATATAAACAAAAATTTTAAAGGCAAGCATATAAAGAACATTCCCTAGGATAAATCATATGATAGGTTGCAAAAAAGTGAGCAAACTTAAGAGGACTGGACTCGTACCAAGTATGATACTGGACTCGTACCAAGTATCATTTCTGACCAAAATGAAATAACTATAAATCAATAACAGAGGCAAAACTGGAAAATTCCCAAGTATAATGAAATGAACACACTTCTGAGCAACCACTGAGTCAAAGAAGAAATCACAAGGGAAATCAAAATATATCTTGAAACGAAAACACAAACACAATATACCAAAACCTACAGATGCAGCAAAAGTAGGTATAAGTCTGATAAAAGCCTATATTAAGAAAAAGGATCTCAAATAAATCACCTAAATTTATACTTCAGAAACTAGAAAAACAAACAAAACTAACTCAAAAGCTAAGATAAGGAAGGGAATAATAAACATCAGAGCAGAAATACATGCTAGAGTTCAGAAAAAAAAGACAAATGAAATATGGCCTTTTTTTTTTTTTTGAAAGAAAAAGAAAGTTGCCAAGCCTTTAGCTAGACTAAGAAAAGGGAGAAAAATCAAATAAAATCAGAAATGAAAGAGGAGACATTGCAACTGATGTCACAGATACAAAGGACCATGAGAGGCTATAATGAACAATTAACAAAGTAGATAATGTAGAAGAAATGGATAAATTCCTAGAAACATAAAACCTACCAAATGAATAATGAAGAAAGAGAAAAGTGGAATAGACCAATAATGAGTAAGGAGATTGAATTAGTAATCAAAATATTCCAATAGGGGAGTTCCCTTCGTGGCTCAGTGGTTAACAAATCCGACTAAGAACCATGAGGTTGCGGGTTCGATCCCTGGCCTTGCTCAGTGGGTTAAGGATCCGGCGTTGCCGTGAGCTGTGGTGTATGTCGCAGACGCGGCTCGGATCCCGTGTTGCTGTGGCTCTGTTGTAGGCCGGCAGCTACAGCTCCTGTTAGACCCCTAGCCTAGGAACCTCCATATGCCGCGGGTGCGGCTCTACATAAAGACAAAAAAAAAAAAAAAATTCCAATAAAAAAACCCTTCCTTCTCTTCCAAAAAGAGGAAAGACCAGGACTAGATGACTTTCCTGGAGAATGCCACCAATCATTTAAAGATGAACTGATGCCAATCTTCCTCAAACTTTCAAAACACTTAACTGGAGGGAACACTCCCAAGCCCATTTTACAAGGCCAACATTACCCTGATAACAAAGCCAGATAAGGGCACTACAAAAATATATATATATATATAGGCCAGTATCTCAAATGAGTATAGAGGAAAAAAATTTAAAATATTAGCAAACTAAATTGAACCAGATGTTTTTTTAAAATTTTTATTATGATTGATATACAATGTTCTGTCAATTTCTGCTATACAGCAAAGTGACCCAGTTATACATATATATATACATTCTTTTTCTCACATTATCCTCTGCCATGTTCCATCACAAGTGATTAGATATATAGTTCCCTGTGCTATACAGCAAGATCTCATTGCCGATCCACTCCAAATGCAACAGTTTTCATCTACTAACCCCAGACTCCCAATCCATTCCATTCCCTCCTCCTCCCCCCTGGTAAACATGAGTCTGTCCTATATGTCCATGATCTTTTCTGAACAGCATATTAAAAGGATCATACATCATAATCAAGTAGGATTTATTCCTGGAATGCAAGAATAGTTCAATATATACAAATCAATAAATGTGATACATCACATTAATAAAATGAAATATAAATTATCATCTCAATAGATGCAGAAAAAGTAGTTTAACAAAATTAAACAACGTTTTGTGATAAAAAGTCTCAACAAACTGAGTACAGAAGGAACACACCTCACCATAATTAAGGTCATATATGACAAGCCAACAACTAACATCATACCCAATGGCAAAAGGTTTAAAGCTTTTCCTTTAAGATCAGAACAAGACAAAGGTACCCAATCTTGCCATCATATTCAGTAAAGCATGGGTAATCCTAGCCACAGAAATCAGGCAAGGAAAAAAAGTCCAAATAGGAAAGGAAGGGAAAATACTGTCTTTTTTGTAGATAATGTGATCCCAGGAAAACAGAAAAATCCAAAAGAAAATCCAGTAATCACCACCAAAAAAAAAAAAAAGAAATCTGTTAGAACTATCCATGAATTCAGTAAAGCTGTAGGATACAAAATCAACAGACAGAAATCAGTTGTTAGTTAATATTAGAATACACTAACAATAAAATATCTGAAAAAAGAAATAAAACATTCCCATTCCCAGTAGTATCAAAAACAAGAAAAATACTTAGCAATAAATTTAACCAAGGAGGTAAAAAATCTAAACACTGAAAACAATGATTTTAATGAAAGAAACTGAAGAGGACATAAATAAATGGAAAGATACCCCATGTTCATGGATTGCAAGAACTAACATTGTTAAAATGTCCATACTATCCAAAGCCATCTATAGATTCAATGCAATCGTTATCAAAATTCCTAAGATTTTTTTCGTAAATACAGAATAAAACAATGCCACAGTTTGTATGGAGTCATGAAAGATCTCAAATGGCTAAAGCAATCTTGTGAAAGAACAAAGTTGGAGGCTTCACATTTTCTCATTTTGAACTATATGACAAAGACATGGTAATCGAAAAAGTATAGTACACGCATTAAAAATAGACACACAGATCAGTATAACAGAAATGAGAGTCTAGAAATAACTTTCTTGTATTAGTCAATTAATATTTGATCATGGAGTCAAGAATATTCTATATGGAGAAAGGAGAGTCTCTTCAATAAATGGTGTTGGAAAAACTGGAAAAGCACATGCAGAAGTATAAAATGGGACACATCTTACACCACTCAGTAAAATTAACTCAAAATGGTTGAAGGTTTAAAATTAGACCTGAAACAGTAAAACTCCTAGAAGAAATCATAAGGATAAAGCTCCTCAGAGTTCCCATCATGGCACAGCGGAAACGAATCCAACTAGGAACTGTGGAGTTGCGGGTTCAATCCCTGGCCTTGCTCAGTGGGTTAAGGATCTGGTGTTGTCGTGAGCTGTGGTGTAGGTTGCAGAGGCAGCTCGGATCTGTCATTAGTGTGGCCTAGGCTGGCAGCTGTAGCTCAGGTTGGACCCCTAGCCTGGGAAGTTCCATATGCCGTAGGTGTGGCCCTAAAAAGTAAAAAAAAAAAAAAAAAGAGCTCCTGGCATTGGTCTCGGCAATGATTTTTTAAATATGACATAAAAAGCATGAGCAACAAAAGTAAAAATCAGTAAGTAAGGCTACATCAAACTAAAAAGCTTCCGCACAGCAAAAGGAATACTCAACAAAAGAAAAAGGGTGATCTATGGAATCGAAGAAAATATTTGCAAGTTATTTATCTGATAAGGAGTTAATACCCAAAATATATAAACAACTCATACAACTCAAAGGAAAAAAAACAGAGTAAAATTGGGCAGAAGAACTTAATAAACATTTTTACAGAGAAGATGTATAAATGGCCAACACAGACATGAAAAAAATGCTTGATATCACTAACCATTAGGAAATTCAAATCAAAACCACAATGTGCAATCACCTCACACCTGTCATAATTGTTATCATCAAAAAGTCAAGAGATAAAAAAGTGTTGGCAAGGATGTGGAGAAAAGAGAATCCTTGTTCACTGTTGGTGGGAATGTAAATTGGTACAGCCGCTATGGAAAACAGTACAGAAGTTCCTTAAAAACTTAAAAAGAGAACTACCGTAAAATCCAATAATCCCATTCCTGGGTATAAATCCAAAGGAAATGAAAAGAGGAGTTTGAAGGGATATGCATTCCCATGTTCGCTGCAACCAAGACATGGAAACAACATCTGTGTCGGACTACAGATGAATGTATAGATAAGATGTGCTATATATGTATACAATGAGGTATTACTTTGCCATAGAAAGCTGGAATGCTGCATTTTGCAACTTCATGGATAGACTTTTAGGGCATTATGCTATGTGAAACAAGTCAGAGTGAGAAAGACAAACACTCTATAATATCTCTTATATCCAGAGTTAGGATGAAGGTAATGAGGCTATGCTGGTCAACAAGTACAAACTTCCATTTATAAGATGAATAATTTCTGGGATCTAATGTACAGCATGGTGACTATGGTTAACAATACTTGAAAGTTGCTAGAGAGTGGATCTTAAATGTTCTCACCATAAAAAAGAAATAATTATGTGAGGGGATGGAGGTTTTAACTAATACTACTGTGACAATCATCTTGTAATATATAAGTACAGCAATTCAACATGTTTTACACCTTAAACTCACACAATGTTATATGTCAATTATATATCAATAAAGCAAGAAAAAGTTTTAATGAAATGAAAAAAAGGAGTTCCCTTGTGGCATAGAAGTTAAGGACTCAGCATTGTCACTGCTTTGGCTCAAGTTGGATCCCTGGCCTTGGAACTTCTGCATGCTGTGGGAATGGCCAAAAAAAAAAAAAAAAAAAAAAAAAGGAAAAAAGAAAATGAAAGGCAAAGTGTCAGGGTAGAAAAACAGTGAAATTCATAGGGTTGTTTGGAATTTCTCCTAACCGGGGTAAACCAAAATAAGCTCAAAGTATCTGGTGAGGAATTAGGGCTAAGGAGAAAACAACGCAGAAAGCTGATCCTAGTATAATAGTTTCAATAATTGTATGAAAGGATAGGAACAAATAAGATGAATTTTCATTGATAATGCATCAGCTTCAGATTTCTCCTCAGGAAGGTGTATTTTCCTCGGTGAATTGGATCAATAAACTTGTAAATAAATCACAACACCAACACCATAGATTTTGTAAGAAAACTATAATTGCACCCTGCTCGAGAGTGAGAGAATCCAAAAAAAATCATTAAAATAAATTTGATGAAAATGCTTTTAAAAAATTTAGCAAATATGAACACATGATCTTAAAATGTGTTCTAGAAACTAGAACTTATATACATAAATCTCCATAATTAAAAGTTAATATTTTAAGTATAAACGATTAATTAGGCAAGTAAGATTAATAAAGAAAAGTAAATTTAAAAAAACATACAAAAATCAGGAATAAATACTGAAATAAACTTAATGTCAATGAAATGAATAATTTGAAAGGAAATATGAAACCAGCATTGATCTTCAAAGAAAAGAAAGCAAGGAAGGAAGAAATCCAGGACAGTCAATACTGCAGCACAGCCTTTTACTCTTCTATCCCGAAGTTTGTATTTTCCCCCTTTTCCAAATTTTTGGCTGGTCACATGGCCTCCTGGAAGAAATCACCATTCTTTCTTTTTTTGCTGTCAATAAAATATTTTGACACATAAATGTATACTACAAATAAATTCTTATTCAAAAGATAATAAGCAAAAAGCAAGAAAATATCATTCTTCACCTCCTTTGAGGCTAGGTATTTTTATATAAGGTTCTGGACAATGAGAAGAAAGGAGTAGTATATGCAAGTACTGGTAAGTGAGCTAAAAAGAGTGAGGTATGCGTTCTTCTTCCTTCCTATGGACTGTTAAGGAAATATTATGACTAGGGAAGAAGCCAAGTATTAGAGGATATTAGAAGATAATAAGGTAGAAAAATGAAATAGAGGAATCCTGGTTCCCTATGTCTTGAAGATACAGGACCAGCCTTGTTTTGTTAGTACCTGAATTTCTACAGAGATAAATAAAATCCTGTCCTGTTTCAGGAACTGTTACGTGAGATTTCTGTTACAGTCAATAACACTAGGTAAATCTATTAAGGCAGATGCTCACACCAGAAAGAAAACATTTCAAACTACCACCTTTGTGGCAGCCATGGAAGTAATGCTCCCAGATCCCCTTCAAGAGAACTAGCTGTGAGAAGCGTAGTTGGTGAACAACCTCCAGCTTCTCTATCTTTATTTCACTACTGAGTTTATGCTGAGACCATGGTATTCCCAAGCCACTGCTGGCTATTTCTGCAGGCAAAGACTAACCACAGTGAAAGCCTTAGGGCGTGGACCATTCTACCTGACATGGGACTCCTCTGATGGGAAAATTTTGGTAACACCCCACTAGCTTGGATGAGACTTTCTTAGACCTGTACAATGGTCTGAGATAGCAAAAGAAAAAAAATCAGCAAGCTTAAAGACCAACAGATCAATAGAAACTATATAATCTAAAGAAGAGGAAAAAAAATGAAGAAAAATGAACAAAGACTAAGAGAAATGTGAGATACAAATAAGTGCATCCACATCCACATAATATGAGTACCAGAAGGTGAGGAAAGAAAAGAGAAAAATACTCAAAGAAATAATGGCTGAAAACTTCCTAAATTTGATTTAAACACACACACACACACACACACAATTCAAGATACTCAATGAACCCTAAGCAGGATAACCCCAAAGAGATATAAACCAAAATATACCATAATGAAAATGCTGAAAGTAACAATAAAGAGAAAATCTTAAAAACTGCAAGAGAAAACAATCCTTTACCTACAAGGCAGCTACAATAAAATTAACAGCTGACTTCTCATTAGAAACAATGCAGTGGGACAACCTAACTCAAAGTGTTGGAAAAAAAAAAAAACACTACCAACTAGCAAAGTTACTTTCAAAAATAATGATTATACTAAATGAAATAAGCCAAACCCAAAAGGTCACATATTTTATCATTCTATCTATATAAAATATCTGGAAGAGGTAAATTCAGAGACAGAAGGCAGAATGGTGATTTCCAGGAGCTTGAGGGAGAAGGAAATGGGGGAGCAAAATGTGCATGAGGTTGATTTCACAGTCATGAAAATGTCTTGGAACTAGACAGAGGAGTGGTTGCACAACATTGTCAAGATGCTAAATACTACTGAATTGTTCACTTTAAAATAACTAATTTTATGTAAGCTTCACCTTAAAAGATGCAATGTATTCCCAGATAAGCAAAAACTGAGAATTCATTGCTAGCAGACTGGCCTAATGAGAAATAATAAAGTTCTTCAGGCTGAAAGGAAGTGACACCAATCATTAATTCAAATCCTCATGAAAAAAATGAAGAGCTCAAGTAAAGCACTAAGAAGAATGCAGAACACACAGTAGGCTTCTCGACTTAATTTTATTGTCCTAGGTATTCTGCCTTATGTTTCTGGAGATGTGAACATTTTATTTCCATGTGAAACTTAATATGGCAACAGCAAACAAAATGATGTGATAGTCTTTCTCTAGGGGCTAATATTTTGCTTCTGGATGGATGTATTTTGTCATCAATAATATCTTCAGATCTTCTAAAGCCTTATTTATACAACCTTGGTCCTCTCATCAGCACTCAGACTCCAAACATGGGTAAGCAGGATAGTAGTTTTAAGAGCTTTTTTTTTTTTGCTTTTTAGGGCCACACCCACAGCATATGGAGGTTCCCAGGCTAGGGGTCTAATCGGAGCTGTAGCCGCCGGCCTAAGCTATAGCCACAGCAACACCAGATCTGAGCCACATCTGCAGCCTACACCACAGCTCACGGCAATGCCTGATCATTAGCCCACTGAGCGAGGTCAGGGATTGAACCTGCAATGTCATGGTTCCTAGTCGGATTCATTAACTGCTGCGCCACAATGGGAACTCCTAGTTTTGAAAGCTTTTTAATGTATGTTTCCTTACTCCTCATACCCTTTCTCCATTTTAGTTTCATTGAAAAAATAAAGAGAGAGAGGTAGATGACAGAGGGAAACTCTCTCCTCCCCCTTGGAGGCCTGGGTAGAGAAGAAAGGCTATGGAGGTCATAGGCAGTTAAATGTGTGCTCAGAACTCCTCACACCACAGGACACTAAGGCGGAGTAAGAAAGGTAGTGAATTAAGGTGAAGTTTCAGAGTCAAATTGGGAGAATTTTAGGTAGCCTTTGGGTATCATGTATATATCCTGAGTAGGGACAGATAGTGCCCTTGCAAAAGGCAAGATGATCCACAGACTATTGGATATGGAACCCAGAAACCCTCTGAGGATAGGACAGAGACTTAGAGAGTTCTATGGAGACAACCAGACCCAAAGGAAGAAAGTTGAAAGGGTAAGGCCTTTAAAAAGAAGCCAGCTCGGAGTTCCCTTCATGGCTCAGTGGTTAACGAATCCGACTAAAACCATGAGGTTGTGGGTTCGATCCCTGGCCTTGCTCAGTGGGTTAAGGATCCGGCGTTGCCGTGAGCTGTGGTGTAGGTTGCAGACACG
>PVHT020000178.1:1707369-1778590 GCA_004024745.2 Catagonus wagneri | reverse complement strand
AAGAAGCCAGCTAAACCAGACACAGTGGATACCAGTTATCACCTGTCCATGGAGAATCACAGAGGACCCTCTTCCTCCCAAAGCTATGAAGATCTTCTATATCTCAGATACCACCTTAAGAGAGGGCAGGACTTTAGAGGTGCATCTGAATAACTAAATCATTATTCAAAGAAACAATTTACTGATAGCACTAAGTTTTGAACCAGACTGCATCAAAGCTAGCTTTTCTTTTTATGTCACTGAGCAGAACTCATAAGGGATATCAGAACAAATTTTAAAAATAAAGAAACTATATTTTAACATACATATCAGTGTAGTACAAATAATCCTGTCATCCCTATACATATGAAACCACTGAACAGATAAAGTTTGTGATAGCACAGAACTCTGCTAAATAAAGCAGGCTTGCAAGGAACTTGTACCCTGGCTTCACCTTACCTTCTAACACCAGACGTAAGAAAATATGCTTTCAAGAGGAAGGAAAGAAGGGAGGGAAGAAGGAAGGGAAAGAAAAGAAAAGAAAAGAGAAAATCTGCTTTCAAGAAAGTTCTGTTGTCTGTCATGTATACCTTGGTATAAATTAATATATTAAATATCCAAAAAAAAAAGTTTTCAAGTGGTTCTCCTGACCAGAGTTACAGGGTTAGTTTAACATTAAGAAACTGATGACTTTAGGAGTTCCCGTCGTGGCACAGTGGTCAATGAATCCGACTAGGAACCATGAGGTTGCGGGTTCGATCCCTGCCCTCGCTCAGCGGGTTAACGATCCGGCCTTGCCGTGAGCTGTGGTGTAGGTTGCAGATGCGGCTCGGATCCTGCGTTGCTGTGGCTGCGGCGCAGGCCAGTGGCCACAGCTCCGATTAGACCCCTAGTCTGGGAACCTCCACATGCCGCAGGTGCGGCCATAAAATGACAAAAGGCAAAAAAAAAAAAAAGAAACTGATGACTTTAAAGGAGGAGGAAGAGGACGGCAGAGTAGGAGGACAGGGAGCCCATCTCCCCCTATAAACACATCAAAATATATCTACATGTGGAATATATCACGGAAAATCAACTGGAAGCTGGCGGAAGGATTTCTGTATAATCAAATCTGCAAGAAAGATCTCCACAAAACCAGGCAGGATGGGAGGGAAAAAAGGCATCAGGTCAGGACCTGCATCCCGGGAAGGATCTATAAGGAAGAAAAGTCCACACAGGAGGATCCTTGCCTTGGGGAGTCATCAGGTTGACTCACAATCTGGGCATCCCAGCTCTGGCGTCCTGCATAAAGGAGACATGTCCCCTTGCCTGAAGAAACGTCTGCTGCGACAGATAGAAGGGCTGGAGAAGCCTAGACCCTACTCATTAGGTGTGTGCATATGCTGGTTTGCTAACAATCAGGGCGGAGAGAGCCTTGCCTGGTGGCTTCCACCTCACTGCACTTCCTGATCCAAAAGGGTGAACGCCCCAGCCCTGCTCACTCCACACCACAGCCTAGTGTGAGATGGGGGAAAGGATGTAGTTTAGCTACACACACAGCCAGGGGCGCCTGAGGTGTGATCCAGTACAAGGGTGGAGACCACTGTCAGCATGCATATGGAGAGGGCAGGTCTAGCAGACCGTGAGCACATTTGTAGACACTGCCAGGGCAGGCACTGGGCAGCGCCACAAGAATAGGCAGTGGCTATGTCCTGAGTCTCGGGTAGACAGGTCCTGGGATAGGGTTCACTCTATCCACATAGAGGCAGCCCAGAGCCCAAGGTCAGTGTGCACACAGTGGCAATGGTGGCTCCAGCAGCAGAGACCTTTATCAGTGTGTGCACTGGGGCAACAGAATGAGCCACTTAGACCTTGTCAGTGTACGCACTGGGAGGTGCCACAAGAATACATGATGGCTAAGTGCTGAATCTTGCACAGACAGGTTCTGGGCAGAAGTGCACAGTGGTTCATTTCCCAGACAGCGTGCCCCAGCCCCACCCACTCAACAGAACAATTTAGTGCTGGATCTGGGGTAAACAGGTCTTGGGAGAAGTCTGCCACAGAGGTGATCCAGATCTCAGGCAGCAGCATAGCCACCTCAATTCCTGCAGCCACAGCACCCCGGCCAAGGCATGGAAACAACCCAAGTCAATAGACAAGTGGCTTAAGAAGATGTGATATGTATATACGTATACACACACACAGAATGGAATGTTACTCAGCTATAAAAAGAATGAAATACTGCCACGTGCAGCAACATGAACGGACTTGGAGAATATTATACTTAATGAAGTAAGTCAGACAAAGACAAATAGATAATATCACTCATACGCGGAATCTAAAAAATAATACGAATGAATCTATATACAAAACAGAAACAGACTCACAGACATAAAAAATAAATTTACAGCTACCAAAGGAAAAATGAGGAGTATGGGGATTAACTGATACAAGTTATTACAGATAAAATAGATAAGCAACAAGAATCTACTCTATAGCACAGGGAATTATATTCACTATCTTGTAATAACCTACAATGGAAAATATCTGAAATATACATATGTATATAACTGAATCACTATTCTATATACATGAAACTAACACAATATTGTAAATCAACTAAATTTTGATTAAAACACTTTAATTAACCAAATTAATAGAATAAAGGAGAAACATTTGATCAAGATCATACATACAAGAAAATTATTTGACAAAATTTAATACCAATTCGTGACAGGTTCCCTTAGCAGGCTAGGAATAAAAGGAAATTTCCTTCATTTGAAAGAGTAGTTACAAACTTTCACAAAATATCATACTATTGATGAATCACTGAGAGTATACCCCTAAGACTGAGAAGGAGACAAATATGACTGTCAGTATATCTACTCAGCATTACAGTGAACATGTATCAATTCAAATAAGGCAAGAAAAAAAGCAGACATGAGAATTCAAAACGATGAAAACTATCCATCTTCAGATGACATATTTATAAACACAATTTAATTCAATTCAAAATAAAAATCTCAGGAGTTTTAATTACAGAAATGGACTACTTCTAAAATTTATAGGGAAATACAAATCACTACAAATAGCTACAGCAATGCTGAAGTAAAAAAAAAGGAAGATTTGTTTTTATTATCAGATACCAAGATTTATTATAATAAAGAAACGCTAATTTTCTCTCCTTCTAAGACAAGACTACATTTTGCCCATGGAATATGTACTTCTCTAAATAAACTTGCTTTCACTTAAAAAGAAAGACAGAGTGCTACTGGCATAAGGAAAAACAAAACAGTGGAAAAGGACATAGAAATACATATATTAATACAAGTATGTCATGAACACAATACAGAGTGAAGAATAGTAGTTGCAGAACTGTCCATTATGTTCTCAGTTATTTTAAAATCTAAAACACAGAGCAGCATTATATAATATTCATCCACAAATCAGTGAGGTAAAAATATAAAACCATGGAGTTTCTTGACATACATAACATTCGTGAGAATGAATGCCTCTGGGGACAGAATATCTGTAATATTCTAATTATTTTATTGCAAAAAAAAATCTCAAAGCAAAAACAACAAAATTTGGAGTTCCCATTGTGGCTCAGTGGGTTACGAACCAGACCAGTATCCATTAGGATACAGGTTCGATCTCTGGGTTCACTCAGTGGGTTAAGGATCTGGCGTTGCCATGGCTGTGGTGTAGACTGGCAGCTGCAGCTCCAATTCGATCTCTGTCCTGGGAATTTCCATATGAAGCAGGTGTGGCCATAAAAAGAAAAAAAAACCCAAACAAAATGACAAAAGTTAAAATATGCTAATTCCAGGTACTGGGTATATGACTTTTAAAGTAATAAAAAAGAAAGGATGAGAGAAGACAGAAATGGAAAAAAAACAGCTCTTTTGAGTTTATTTTTGTGCATGGAATTTTTGAATTTTCACTATTAACTTCCTATGGAATTTCACTGTGGAACATGTACAGTCTGTATTTTTGAAATTTACTGAATTTGCTTTGTTTTGCTTTTTTTTTTTAGCACCACACCTGCAGCATGTAGAAGTAGCCTGCTAGGGGCTGAATCGGAGCTGTAGCTGCTGGCCTACACCACAGCCATAGTAACATACAGCTCACAGCAATGCTGGATCCTTAACCCACTGAGCAAGGCCAGGGATTGAACCTACATCCTCGTGGATACTAGTCAAGTTCTTTATTGCTAGCAAACAACAGTTCGCCAGTCACAAATGGGAACTCCCAAAATTTACTGAATTTTATTCAGGCCTAATACATGATCAGTTTTTTAGTTTTTCCATATCTAAAGAAAGGGATATTAATTGTTTCCAGGCTATAAGCTAGGATAATCAATTAGTAGTATCAAATTATTATTGGTAGCTATATACATTTTATTGTCTATGTGTTTATCATGAGCTAAAACAAATCAATGAAAGTTTCCTACTTACTACCAAGTTTCTTATTATTTTCCACAGTATTCTTTCTTTTCTTTCTTTCTTTCTTTCTTTTTTTTTTTTTTTTAGGGCTGCACCCGCAGCATATGGAAGTTCCTAGGACAGGGGTCAAGTCAGAGCTGCAGCTGCCAGGCTATGCCATAGCCACAGGAACACCAGATCCGAGCCACATCTGCAACCTACACTGCAGCTCGCAGCAGTTTCGGATTCTTAACCTACCGAGCAGGTCCTCGTGGATACTAGTCAGATTTATTACCACAACAGGAACTCCTGCAGTATTCTTTATAGTAAATTTTCTGCAGTTTATTTGGTACAGAAGTAGTCCTAACCATTTATCTTTAACATCTACCATACTCATTGTCATTTTAAAGCACTGTTCTTTTTGTCTCTTGAAAGCTTACTGTCTTGAATTTTTTTTTTTTTTTTTAATGGCCGCACTGGCGGCATATGGAAGTTCCCGGGCCAGGGACTATATCCAAGCCACAGCTGGGACCTACACCATAGCCGGTGCAACGCCGGGTCCTTTAACCCACTAGGTTAGAGATCAAACCTGTACCTCCACAATGACCTGAGCCACTGCAGTCAGATTCTTAACCCACTGCACCATGATGGGAACTCCTTACTATTTTGAATTTCATCTTACCTCATATTAATGAATAGCAGTTTCCCGTGTATCAAAATCCTCCATTATATTAAACGAAAATTTTGGAATAGATATTTTCTTAATTTATCTTTTAAGAGGTAATCATTCTCAACAGAAAAGGGGATAGCCAGGAAAACGATGAGATTATTTAACGAATCCTGGATTTTTAACAGACTGAAAACATACAGTCTTCTCTTACAGAAAATTTTGGTTTTCTAACTATATATGTTTATTTACTACCTAGAATCCAGTTAGTAGTTTGCCACTGGTAGTTCATTATTTCAGGTAACATTACCTATTCCATATTAGATTTGTGAGGAGTAACGTGATATTCAGCAATTTTTGCTATTAACTTACTTATCTTGGCCAATGGCAACACTAGCCACCTTTTTTTCCAAAAATAGAACTGTAATGTAAGTTTTGACTCCTGCCTCTTTTTCAACATCTAGGTACGATGTGACAACAAGCTCATTTCATTTAGTCTCAACAATACTCCTAAATCTCAAATCTCTGATTTCTACTCTATGTTCAAGTCGTGGAACAAGAGAATTAAATGACTGAAACTTTTTTTGATAGCTCAGAGACTATTTGTGTCTCATAGTCGAGGTTTTCATTATGAATATTAACTGCCACTAAGAATGAGAAAGCAATTCTTCTTTGAGCCCTGGAGTTACATTTTTTTATTCAATAAGTTAATGAGTTAATGTTCCCAGCACTGGGTTAAAGCCTAAAAATATAGCAGTAAGAAAGATATAAGTTCTGGTCTTCCTGAAACTTAAATCATAGTTGAGGGAAACAAACGAAAACATAAACAAGTGAATAGGTAAGATAAAATAAGATAGTGTAATGGTTAATCTTTTTTTTTTTTTAATTTTTTTTTGTCTTTTTGCCTTTATGTAGAGCCGCACCCGCGGCATATGGAGGTTCCCAGGCTAGGGGTCTAACAGGAGCTGTAGCCGCTGGCCTACGCAACAGCCACAGCAACGCAGGATCCGAGCCGCGTCTGCAACCTTCACCACAGCTCACGGCAACGCCAGATCTTTAACCCACTAAGCAAGGCCAGGGATCGAACCCGCAACCTCATGGTTCTTAGTCGGATTCGTTAACCACTGAGCCACGAAGGGAACTCCTTTTTTTTTTTTTTTAATTTTTTTTTGTCAATGGTTAATCTTATATGTCAACTTGACTGGGCTGTAGGTTGCCCAGACATTTGTCTGAACATTACTCTGGGTATGTCTGTGAGGGTGTTTCTACATGAGACTAACATTTGAATCCGTAAACTGAGTAAAGCAATTTGTGTTCCTTAATATGGGTAGGCCTCATCCAATCAACTGAAGACCTAAAGAGAAACCAAAAGCCTGAGCAAGTGGGAACTGTTCAAACTGGGACTTTAGTCTTTTCTGATAGTTTTTCTTTTCCTTTTTTTTTTGTCTTTTTGCCTTATCTAAGGCCACACCCGCGGCATATGGAGCCTCCCAGGCTAGGGGTCTAACAGGAGCTGTAGCTGCCAGCCTTCGCCATAGGCACTGCAACGCGGGATCCGAGCCGTGTCTGAACCTACACCACAGCTCACGGCAATGCCGGATCCCTAACCCACTGAGCAAGGGCAGGGATCAAACCCGTACCCTCATGGTTCTTAGTCGGATTCGTTAACCACTGAGTCACGACGGGAACTCCTTTTCTTTTCTTTTCTGATAGCTTTAACAGCATGTTCAATGTTCCTCAGGGATGAACTTTGCTCCAAGTGTGGAAAAAGTTGGTATCACCAAAGGACAGTGAATGAGGGAGGTAGCATAAGATAATGGTAAAGACTAGGCAGAAGGCATATCATGAAGGGTTTTGTAAAGAATAAGAAATGTGAGTTTTATTTCAAGTGTAATGGGAAGCCATTAGATGATTTTAAGCAGAGGATTTAATACCTCAGGTTTTTAAATTTAAAAAATTAAATTTAAATTTTTTAAATTTAAATTTTTTAAATTAAAAAATTAAATTTAAATTTAAATTGGCTGTTCTCTGGAGAATGGACCATAGATGGTCAAGAATGTATGAACTAACAGGCAGTTACTAAAGTCCTTATAGGTAAGAGATGATATAGTATGGGTTACAAAATGGAAATGTTGGCAAGTGATTAGATTTGAGATATAATGAACTTTTAAATATCTAATTTGCTGATTTTTAAAAATATTTTATTTGCGTTTCATTAATAATAAGTGAGGCTGAAGTCATACAGGATGGTGGTTAAGGCTGCAGACTTCACAGAAAAGAAACTCATGGACTTGGAGAACAGACCTATGATTGCCAAAGAAGAGGGGGAGGGAGTGGGATGGATAGGGAATTTGAGTTAATAGATGCAAACTACTGCCTTTGGAATGGATAAGCAATGAGATCCTGCTGTATAGCACTAGGATCTATATCTAGTCACTTATGATGGAGCATGATAATGTAAGAAAAAGGAACGGGAGTTCCCTTCGTGGCTCAGTGGTTAACGAATCCGACTGGGAGCCATGAGGTTGCGGGTTCATCCCTGACCTTGCTCAGTGGGTTAAGGATCCAGCACTGCTGTGAGCTATGGTGTAGGTTGCAGATGTGGCTCGGATCCCACATTGCTGTGGCTGTGGCTGTGGTGAAGGCCGGCAGCTACAGCTCCCGTTAGACCCCTAGCCTAGGAACCTCCATATGCCGCGGGTGTGGCCTTGGATAAGGCAAAAAGACAAAAAAAAAGAAAAAGAAAAAGGAACATATACGTGTATGTGTAATTGGGTCACCCTGCTGTACAGTAGAAAACTGACAGAACACTGTAAGTCAGCTATAATGGAAAAAATAAAAATCATTATTAAAAAAAAAAAAAGGCTGCAGGCTTCACAGTTACACTACCTGGAACTAAATCCTGATTCTACTACATCCTTTACCTATTATCTTGAGCAGATTTCTTAATCTTTCTGTGCTTGTTCCTTAATAAAAAAAAAAAAAAAAAAAAAGACTCCTTATGAAGACTATGTAAGGTAATCCATGTAAAACTTTGATCAACAATAGACATAAATTATTATTTGCACTTTTATTGGGCGTTTATTCTTTTTTCTTTTTTCAATTGTGGATTTCTTTTTCACATCCTTGTTTTTGACTGGATTTTAATTCGGTTTGTAAATACGTTTTGAAATACCAGATTGGGTCTGCCATGTGTATTACTGAAATTATTGTCAAAGTTTGCCAATTTACTTTTTTTATGTTGACTGTATCAAAAAGGAGAATGTAACTTTTTTTGGCCACACCTGTGGTATATGGAAGTTTCTGGGCCAGGGATCAAATCCAAGCCTCAGCTGTGACCTATACCACCGCTGTGGCAACATCAGATCCTGAACCCACTGCACTGGGCCGAGTATTGAACCTGTGCCACCCAGAGACCCCAGATCCTTAGCCTGCTGTGTCACAGCAGGAATTCCAAGAATGTAATTCTTATGTACTCAAATTTAGATGAGCTTCTCTTTTATTGCCTATGAGTTTGATATTATGCCCCCCCAAAAAAAGCTAGTTACTGTACAAAATACACTCAAGAAGGTTGTATTGGAGTAACTCAGACATCTGCTATACTGTTAAGAGTATAATTTTGGACAAATATTTGTAAAACTGGCAGTATCAATAAAAGGTAATCTTTTTTTTTTTTTTTTTGTCTTTTGTCATTTTGGGGGCCGCACCAGCAGCACGTGGAGGTTCCCAGGCTAGGGGTCTAATCGGAGCTGTAGCCTACACCACAGCCACAGCAATGCTGGATCCGAGCCGCATCTGCAACCTATACCACAACTCACGGCAATGCCGGATCCTTAACCCACTGAGCAAGGCCAGGGATCAAACCCGCAACCTCATGGCTCCTAGTCGGATTCGTTAACCACTGAGCCACGACGAGAACTCCCCAATAAAAGGTAATCTTATGCATACTCATGACTCAGTAATTCTACTTTGGTAGAAAGAAATACATATATATGTGCACCAAAAATCTACCAGAAAGTTCACAGGAACATTTTAATCATTTTTTATTTAGTTCCCAAATAAAAACTACCTAAATGTCAATCATTAATAGAATGGATACATAAAACTACGGTTTATTCATGTAACTGAATAATATACAGTAATGAGATAAACTGAACTACAGCTACATGCAACAATTCAACATGAATCTAACAAAAGAAATATAAGGCAAAAGAAGTCAACACAAAGTACATGGGTTACACTAAAAACAGAAATAATCTATGGTGATATAAACTAAACAGTGGTTACCCCTGGGATGCGGGTAATAACTTAGAAAGGTGTAGAAGGAATTTAACTGACATTAGGGTAATGTTCAATTTCTTGATTTAGTGTTTATATTGGTTACACAGGTGTGCTCATTTTGAAATTTAACTGAGTTTCAGGAGAAAACTAGAGATAAAGAGAAGCTGCTAGATGGGGTACTTGGGCAGGGGTATTTGGGCAAAGAAAAGTATTTCTCAGTATAGCAAAGATTTAAGCTGAGGGCAAAAAGGCAGTATAGTGAGATCTGTTCAATAGCTAAGACTACAGGATAAATCTGAAAAATTCCAAGGAAGTTTGAAGGAAAAGGAGATATCCTTGAAGAGGAGACAGACCTTACTTATTCTAAGAATAAAACAAAGAAGAAATAAGCAACTGTGGATTCAACTCATTAAAACCACAAATGTTCACAAAAAACACCTATAGCAGGCATTGTTCCAGGAGCTGGAGATACAGCAGTAAACCAAGAAAAACATACCATCTGTTCACATTCTAGTGAACTAAAATAAGAATTTACCAGAAACGATTAGTTTAGATTGTAACAGAATCTATAGCAAATGCACATGGAAAAAGATAATTATATAGTCATTTGAAAGATACACCTAATATATTTCTTCAGATAGTTTAAGTTTTTTTTTTTAAATAAAGTATGACATGAATGGAATACTGTGATAAAATGCACTAATCTTAAGTAGACAAATGGAGACATTTTATACATTTATGTATTTGTGTACCCATCTCCCAAGGCAAAACACAGAACAGTTTCAGCATACTAGAAGATTCCCTCATGTCCCTTCCCAGTAAATACCCCTTCAGGGGTGACTGCTATTCTCTACCCACCAAGATTAGATTTAAAACTACATATAAATGGAACCATATATAATGTACTCTTACATAGAGCTTCTCTCACACCACGTATTTGTGAGATTTATTCATGTTATTATAATTAGCAGTAATTTACGTGTGTGTGTGTGTAGCAACTCACTGCATGAAAGATTATTATTTATCCCATTTTCTTTTGATGCTGATTTGTATTCTTTCTAATGCTGGGCTATTTTGACATATATTCTTCACTTTATCCTTTATCAAAACAGACCATCAGAAAAGCTATAAGAAGTGACACTATATAATGTATTCATTGACCTAGATGCCAAAGAAAAACTTTCTTCTGCTAATAAATGTTCATTTTTTATCTTTATGTACAATGAAAATTATGTAATGAGTTTCTGCTCTTGTTACTTATAATAATTAAATTCAAATCTGAAGCCCAATTTTTCTTTCTTTTTTTTAGGGCCACACCTGCAGCATACAGAGATTCCCAGGCCAGGGGCTGAATTAGAGTTGTAGCTACAGGCCTATGCCATAGCCACAGCAATGCAGGATCCAAGTCATGTCTGCGACCTACACCATAGCTCACGGCAACACTGGATCCTTAACCCACTGAGCTAGGCCAGGAATCGAACCTGTGTCCTCATGGATACTAGTCGGGTTTGTTACCACTGAGCCATGATGGGAACTCCCCCAGAAGCCCAATTTTAATCTCTCTGAATGAATGCATTTCTGCATAATCATATTTTAACTCATTCCTTGTCTTAATCTTCCAACACTATTTCCTCTGAAAATATGTTTTATCTGTATATCATTTTCCAATTCATTGTATGGATTACTGCAATGTCTTTAAACTGCACTGCAAAATATGGCAGGGAACAAATACACAATTTAAAATTTACCTGGGGCTGAGTCATTTCCTCTTTCTGAGAGCAGACTGGGCCTGAGAAGGCAGAGCTGGAGAAAAGAATAAAAGCCATTAGACAAGGCTTGCTTTGTGGTTTCAGAAACCTGCACCCACAAGGTATATTAAAGTTCACTCTACAGCAAAATGATACTTGGATCCATCAGAAAGGTCAAGAACACACATTCCCCAGAGGTGCTGACAGGTACAAAGATTACTACTATCATCACGTAGAGCTTAGGTATAAGATGAATAGGAATAAGGGTATATATATATATGTAAGAGAGGCACCATGAATTTATCAGTAGCTCTGTACCACTGATAAACAGTTCACATGGTGCAGAAAGATACACAACTTCATGAAAGCACATCACCAAGAAAATTAGGAAACTGACAACACATCTAAGGTATTTTAGTGTATTTAGACATTTAAAAAGAAACACTTAGGGAATTCTCCTGTGGTAAAGCATGTTAAGGATCTGCCATTGTCACTGAAGTAGCTTCGGTCACTGCTGTGGAGCAGGTTTGATCCCTGACCCGGGAACTTTCACATGCCATGGGAATAGCCAAAGGAAGAAGAAGAAGAAAAAAAAAAAAGGAAACAGTGAATGAATAAATTAAAAAAAAAAAAAAAACCAAGATCTGTCCATATGCTGCCTACAAGAGAATTACTTCAGTCCTAAGGACAAAAACAGTCAATGAATGGTCCGTCTTTTTTTAAATTTATTTTTGGCCACTTCCACAGCATGCAGAAGTACCTGGGCCAGGGTTCGAACCCATACTGTAGCAAGACCTGAGCCACTGCAGTGACAATGCCTGATCCCTAACCCACTGCACCTCAAGGGAACTCCAGAAGGGTCCATCTTTTTCTATAAAGATATTCCATGCAAATGGAAACCAAAAGAAAAGTTAGGGTAGCTATACTTATATAAGACAAAACAGATTTTATAACAAAAACAGCAGTAAGAGGCAAAGACAGGCATTACATAATGATAAAAGGGTAATCCAAGAGGATAAACATTTGTAAATATATATGCACCCCAAAGAGGAGCACCTAAATATATGAAACAAATATTAACAGGTCTAAAGAGAGAAGCAGGCAGCAGTACAGTAAGAGTAGGGACTTTAATACCCCACTTATATCAATGGATAGATCATCCTGACAGAAAATCAATAAGGAAACACTGGACTTCAACAATACATTACACTACATAGAATTTATAGATATACACAAAAATTTCATCCAACAGCACCTGAATATACATTCTTCTCAAGTGCACATGGAACATTCTCTAGGATAGATCATATGTTAGGTCACAAAACAAGTCTTAACAAATTTAAGAAGACTTAAATGATATTCAGCATTTTTTCCAATCACATGGTATGAAAATGGAAATCAACTACCAGAATAAAACTGGAAAATTCAGAAATATGTAGAGACTAAACAACATACTACTGAATTACCAATGGGTAAAGAAAGAAATCAAAAGCAAAATAAAAAATGCCTTGAGACAAATGAAACTGGAAATACAACACACCAGAACTTATGGGATGCAATAAAAGCAGTTCTAGGAAGGAAGTTCATAGCAATAAATGCCTCCTTAAAAAACCAAGAATGTCTAGTAAACAACCTAACTTTACAATTCAAGGAAAGAGAAAAGAAGAACAAAAGCCCAAATTTAGTAGAAGGAAGGAAATAACAAGGATCAGAGGAGAAAAAATTCAAAGACTAAAAAGGCAATAGAAAAAGATCATTGAAACCAAGAACTGACCGAAAAGATAAAACTGACAAACTTTTAGCTCGACTCACAAAGAAAAAAGAGAGAGGACTCACTCAAACGAAACCAAAAATGAAAGAGATGTTACAACTAATACCACAGAAATACAAAGGGTAAAAGTCTTCTACAATTATATATCAAAAAATTGTACAACCTATAAGAAATGGATAAACTCCTAGAAACATACAAACTTCCAAGACCAAATTACGAAGAAATAGAAAATCTGGAGTTCCTGCTGCGGTGCAACAGGATCAGCAGTGTCTTGGGAGCACTGGGACACAGGTTTGATCCCCGGCCTGGCACAGTGGATTGAGGATCTGGCATCGCCACAGCTGCAGCTTAGGCTGAGACTTCAGCTCAGATTTGATTCCTGACCTGGGAACTCCATATGCCACAGAACAGCCAAAGAAAAGAAAGGACATAAAAAAGAAAAAGAAAAATAGAAATCTGAACAGACTGATTACGACTAAGGAGGTTGAATCAGTAATCAAAAACCTCCCAACAAACAAAAGTCCAGGACCAGATGGTTGCACTGGCAAATTCTATCAAACACTCCAAGAAAAATTAATATTAATTCTTCTAAATATCTTCCAAAAACAGAAGAGAAGAGGACACTTCCAAACTCATTTCACAAGGCCAGCATTCTCCTGATACTAAAACCAGACAAGGACACCACAAGAAAAGAAAATTACAGGCCAATATTCCTGATGAACATAGATGCAAAAATCCTCAACAAAATATTAGCAAACATGAACCCAATACATATTAAGAAGGATCATACACCACGATAAGGTGGGATTTATTCTGGGATGCAAGGATAGTTCAATATCTATAAATCAATTAGTGTGATACACTACATTATCAAAATGAATGATAACAATCATATGTTCACATCAATAGATGGAAGAAAAGCACTCGGCAAAATTCAACATCCATTTTTGACAAAAATTCTCAACACAGTGGGTTCATAGGGAACATAACTCACAACATAATAAAGGATATAATTGACAATCCCAGTACTAAAACCATACTAAATGATGTCAAGCTGGAGCTTCTCCTCTAAGATCAGGGACAAGACACGTTGCCTATTCTCACTATTTTTCTTTAACAGAGTACTGGAAGTCCAAGACAGAGCAATTAGGTAAGAAAAATAACTAAAAGGCATCCAAATGGAAAGGAAGAAGTAAAACTTTCACTTTTTGCAGATGGCATAATATACAGAGAAAACCCTAAAGACTGCCCCAAAACTGTTAGAATAAATGAATTCAGTAATGTTTCAAGATGCAAAATTAAGATACAGAAATTTCTGCATTTCTATACACTAATAATGAACTATCAGAATGAGAAATTATGAAAAAATTCCATTTACAATTGCATTAAAAAGAATAAAACACCTTGGAATAAATTTAAGCAATTAAGTGGAAGACTATAAAGATACTAATGAAAGAAAATGTAAAGAAACACAAATAAATGGAAAGATATTCCATGCTCATGGACTGCAAAAACCGATACTGTTTAAATGTTCATATTACCCAAAGCAATCTACAGATTCAATAAAATCTCTATCAAAATTCCGGTGGTATTTTTCACAGAAAGGGAATAATTATAAAATCCGTATGCAACCACAAAAGACCCCAAATAGCCAAAGAAATCGTGATAAAGAAAAACAAAGCTGGAGGCATCACGATCCCTGATTTCAAACTATTCAAGACTTCTTTTTGTTTTGTAAATATTTTTATTTTGTCTTTTCAGGGCCGCACTGGCAGCATTTGTAAGTTCCCAGGCCAGGGGTGGAATCGGAGCTACAGTCACCAGCCTACACCACAGCCACAGCAATGCAGGATCCAAGCTGCATCTGTGACCTACACCACAGCTCATGGCAATGCCGGATCTTTAACCACTGAGCAAGGCCAGGGACAGAACCTTCATCTTCATGGATGCTAGTCAGATTCCTTTACACTGAGCCACGACGGGAACTCCTGTAAATACTTTAAAATACTCTGTTTTTTATATCTAACTTTCCAACCAAGTAAATATTTTACATGATTATAAAAAAAATTAAAACAAACATTAAAGCTATACCTAAAAATCAAAAGCAAAATAAAACAAGTGAACTTAATGATATATCATATTTGTGGCTTAACCATGCAGAGAGGAACTAGTTCTAAGTACTTTAAAGCACAGTAATTGGGATTAATTCCCTAGAGAGATAACCCCAAGGGCAAACAGATTTATAAAGAAATATTAAATTATTTGCAGTAGGAATATTTAAGTATTGATGATATTGCTCTGAACTATTTTACTGATATATACATATATGGATCTACAGATGGATGGATAAATAAACAAAATAAAAGATTAAAAGATAAAACCAAAGCAAAAACTCAGTAATTCTAAATTTTTAAAATTGAAAATGGCAGTATAAAAAAAAAAGAGGAAAGGAGTTCCTGTTGTGGCACACTGGAAACGAATCCGTCTAGGAGCCATGAGGTCGCGGATTCAATCCCTGGCCTTGCTCAGTGGGTTAAGGACCGGTGTTGCCATGAGCTGTGGTGTAGGTTGCAGACATGACTCAGATCTGGCGTGGCTGTGGCGTAGGCCAGGGGCTGCAGATCCAATTAGACTCCTAGCCTGGGAACCTCCATATGCCATGGGTGCGGCCCTAAAAAGATTAAAAAAAAGGGGGGGGATATATTTCTTAGCTCTGTCCACCAAAAAAAAAAAAAAAAAGCCTCGAACAATGATCATATCAATAGCAATAAGCACCATAATTGTGGTCTCAAAATACCATTTCCCAATAAAGGGAACCAGAGCACCACAGAGAAATGTCTGATTCCATGGCTAGGAAGGAAATGTTCAAGACAACCTTTGAATAAAACTGTCATAGCCGTGGCACAGTGGGTTAAGAATCCCACTGCAGCAGCTCAGGTCACTGCAGAGGTATAGGTTCAATCCCTGACCTGGCACAGTGGGTTAAAAGATCTGGCATTGCCAGGGTGTGGTGTAGATCACAGCTCTAGCTTGGATTCAACAGCTGGCCTGGGAACTTCCATATGCCATGAGTGCAGCCAAAAATTTAAAAAAAAAAAAAAAACAACTAAACCTGTTATAGCAGAAATGTCAGACACTATCAAAGACTTCTGGGGCCATACTAAAAAGACTCAGAAGCCATCTTGAAGAAACAGCCAAAGATGGGAAAATTTGAGCTTTAAAAACAAAATAGCCCATTAAAAAAAAAAAAAGATTTCCCATTGTGGCTCAGCGGTAGTGAACCTGACTAGTATCCATGAGGATGCAGGTTCAACCCCTGGCTGCAGCTGATTGGGCCCCTAGCCTGGGAACTTCCATATGCCACAGGTGCCCCTCCCCCCCAAAAAAAGCCAGGGTGGTTTGAGACATACACGATATGCTAAAACTTATGAGCATATAATAGTAAAATAATTCACTGGGAGGTGCTAGGGAATCAATTCAATAGCTTGAGAACCTGTAAAGGGAATCAGTTTATTCTGCCTTTCCTGTATACACTGTACCTCAAGGTAATGAGTTGATGGAAGAAATTTTTTTCTTAAGGAAAATATTCCAACTAGTGAATGAAGAAGGAATGATAAAATTCAAATATCACTATTTTTTTATTTTTACTCTTACTGAAATATAGCTAACAATCTTCCATGTCTTCTAAAATGAGTATGGTAGTAAAAAGAGGGATTGTTCTATTCTGAACATTTGGCAACTAAAGGGAAAAATAGCCTTCTCTCTCTTACTTCCTCTAGTATTTCAAGCCAATAGACTTTTTTTTTTCTTTTAGTTTCCCACTGTAGCTACAACCTGTAGATGAATATCACAGGAGAAAAATCAAATACACACATGGAACACACTCACTTTAAATTCATGAAAACTAACATCAAGTGGGTCTTTAATGCTGCCTGAAAATATTTCTCTATTCTCCATCCCACTCTCACAAGTGATTATTTTATTCTTCTCCTCTCCTCAAACCCATAACATTTGCTCTTGCTACTTAAGCACGTCTATGCATTTCCCCCCTTCTTTCCTGCTTCATCAAATTTCTCTATTCAATTATGTCAATCAGTATATAGAGTTATTATATACCTCTTAATTCTACCATTCCATTTTATCCCTATTTAGGAAAAAAATTTAAAAAGAGTTGTTTATACTTGTTATAACCAGTTTTTCTTCTCTGGTCTCTCCACTGCAACTGCTCTTCTGGGTCACCAACAACTTTCATTAAACAATGCTAAAAGAAACATTCCTTTTTCAGTCCTCTTTTGCACAGCCTATCAGCAGCAGCATCTAACACAGTTCTCAGTAAAACACATTTTTCCTTTGGTTTCTAGGATATCACACTCACCTGGGTTTCTTTTGACTATTCTAACTATTCCCTTTTATTTATTCACTTTTGTCTTTTGTCATTTTAGGGTGGCACCCGCGGCATGTGGAGGTTCCCAGGCTAGGGGTCTAATCGGAGCTGTAGCCCCTGGCCTACGCCACAGCCACAGCAACGCGGGATCCGAGCCGCGTCTGCAACCTACACCACAGCTCATGGCAAAACTGGATCCTTAGCCCACTGAGCAAGGCCAGGGATCAAACCCGCAACGTCATGGTTCCTACTCAGATTTGTTTATGCTGCACCACGATGGGAACTCCACCATTCTAACTATTCCCTTTTAGTCTCTTTTGCTGATTCCTCCTCATTTCATCCAGTTTATTAGCCTTCCGTACTATCTATATATGCTGATAATTCCCAAATGTATGTCTCCAACCTAGGTCTCGGACTTTTTTTTTTAAATTCAGACTTGTATATCCACTGCTAACTTAATATTATTTCCACCTGAATGTCCAGTGGGCATTTCATACTTACTCCAGACTGAAATCTCACTAGCTCCCTATGCCCCACATTGTTTTTTCTTATGTTCTTCCCCTTTTCAGTTAATGATAACTCTTTTCAAGTTGCTCAGATTAAAAAACACTGTGTTATATGTATAACTGATTCACTCTGCTGTGAACCTGAAGCTATAGAACACTGTAAATCAACTATACCCCCAAAAAACAAAATTAAAAAAAAAAAAAAGGATTATGTCTTCCTGTCACATACTCCATATCAGTTCAGTTCACAAATTATGTCAGCTCTACCTTTAAAATTATATCCAGTACATGACTACTACTTACCATTTTTACTACTCTGGTGCAGGTCACCAACTTTTCCCTAGATTAATGCAACAGTTTCCTAATCAATCTCTCTATTTCTGCCTTTGTTCCTGCCTTCTTCCCTGATTCTTCTTGTAATTCTCTCATCAGAGAAGCCAAAGCAATCATTTTAGATAGTAAGCAGATAATATCGCTCACATGTTCAAAATTTTCCATTGGCTTCCCATCTTATCCAGAGTAAAAGCCAAGATCATTAATATGGCCCATAAGGCCCAACTTGATCTGCCCTCATGGATACTAGTCAGGTTTGTTACTACTGAGCCACGATAGGAACTCCAAAACTTTTATAACTGCTTCCCTTAATTAAGTGCACCACTAGTTCCTTTACCTCCTTCATATCTTTATTATCACATATTGAGGATGCATTGCTAGCTACCCCATCTAAAACGCCAAGTCCCATCCCTGATTCTATATATCCTCCTGCTTTACTTATCCTTTTACAATTTTTTGCTATTTAATGTATGTTATATTTAACTTACCTCATTTATTATCTGGTGCACAACAATGTAAATACCATGACAGCAGAGAGTTTGTCTTCTTTGTTCAATGCCATATCCCAAACATCTATAATTATTCCCGTCGCACACAGCATTCAATAAATGGTGAGTGGATGAATGAATGAGTCCTTAATACCTGAAGAACCTAGAAAAGAAATTTGGAAGTAGAACACTGCTTTAGAAAAATATCTTAGAAAACACATAATTCACACAAAAAAATATTTTTAAAATGCTTGACTTCAGTGGTAATCAAATAACTGCAAATTAAAGAAATAATTTTACATCTATGAAGTTAAAAATAAAAACATTACTAATATTAATGATAACCATTGTTATCAAGGGTGTATGAATATAGGCAATATTTTTTTTTCTGGTCTTTTTAGGGCTTCACCCACGGCATATAAAGTTCCCAGGCCAGGGAAATTCACCACAGCCACAGCAACGCCAGATCCGAGCTGCATCTTCGACCTGTGCCACAGCCTGTGGCAAGCCAGATCCGTAACCCACGGAGCAAGGCAAGGGATTGCACCCACATCTTCTTGGATACTAGTCAGGTTCTTAACCCATTGAGCCACAGCAGGAACTCTGGCAATCTTGTATTATGCCAATAATACTATAGTTTATTGGAACCTTACAAAAGAATAATTGATTAAATTTAGGGGGCCTTTTTTTTTCTCTTTTTTTGGTCACCTCGGAAGCAGGTGATGTTTCCAGGCCAGGGATCCAATCTATGCCACAGCAGCTGCAACGTGGGATGCTTAGCCTGTTGAGCCACCGGAGAACTCACTTCTAAGACCCTACCCCCTCAAAAAATAAAAATTAAGAATGTGCACTATAGGGAGTTCCCACTGTGGCACAACTGGTTAAGGATACTGATGGCTGCAGGTTGGATCCCCAGCCTCACACAGTGGGTTAAGTATCTGGTGTTGCCGCTGCTGTGGCATAAGTTAGCAGCTGCAGCTGGGACTGGATCCCTGGCCCAGGAACTTCCACATTTGCCCCCGTGAAAAATAAAAATAAAGTGCATTGTAACATGTGCCAAATGGTTGCTGATAAACACATTCTTTATAAGGGCAAGAAGTTGAAAAGGAGTAAATTACCCATCAACATGGGTAAATACATTAAAACATATACCATAAACAACTTTAAAATGACGTAGGTTTGTAATTGTTTAAATGGAAAGATATTAATTGGCCATTGTTAAATGCCTACAGGTAGGTTTCAGAACCCTATGTATAGTGTGATTCCAATTTTAAAGCTATTATGAATACATATAATATGAATGCATGTACATGTATTCACAGAGGGGGGTAAAAGATGAGAAATAAATTTTGATAGTAGCGGGTAGAAATATAAATGATCTTTGTTTTTTGGAGCTTTTCTGTATTTTGTGATTTGGGGTGGGGAGTGGCGAGCAAGGTGCATGAAGTTAAGCACACAAAACAACCTAGCCAATATAGAAAAATAAAATACTAAAGCAAAATGAGGCTAATGTCTCATATAAAACCATATTTCCGATTACCATAACCAAAGAAACCAAGCACTGGTGCAAACAGTCTCACAAAACTACACACACAACCGAACTCTACCTTTCACCCACCGAGTGAGTTTCTGTGTGATGCGCAGCCACGTTCATATTGAAACAGAAAAGGAAAAGCACATCCACAAAATCCGCCTGCACACGATCCCATGTCCACACTCAGTCACAGGCAAATGTCTGGCAAAAGTCCTATCAAGCCACACGCCCACAGAGCTTCACACGCCACTCCCACGGCCTCAGGGAACCAAAGCCCTGCCCCGCGTCCTCCTCCAACAACACGGGCACCGTGTGCACAGGCCCCTACTCCACCCAGCACAAAGAGTCCCAGACTCTGAGCTCGCGGCCTCCCGAGGACTCACCACCAAGCCCGCTGACACAGGCCCCAATCCCACATTTCAACGCCGCCCAGGTAGCACAGAGGGCGCGCCCCGAAGTGGGGCGCCTCAAAGTTCCCGGCCAGTGGCTGCCTAACGCAGCTCCAGCCTCGGTCCGTTAGACTCAGGATAACACTTCCCAGAGGCCCCCGCGCTCGCCGGGGCGGGGCCGGCCTTTCAGATGGGCAGTAGTGGGAATAACCAACCGCTGCGTTCAAGGGCTCGCTGATCCGCTGAGTGGGCTCAGCTGAGAGTTTTGCCGCAGCTGTCCCTCGTGAGTCCAGCACTCGAAACCTGGGATTGCTACTTGGTGCTGAGAAGTATCTGAAAACAGCTGCAGCTTTACTGCCCCGACTACATTTCCCAGAGGCCTTCTCGGCTCACATCTATTCTCTGCAAAAAGTTTCCTCCTAACGTTTGTCTGGATCTTCGTGTCCTGGGCGATTTGGTGAAGGAAGCACCTCTGAGTCTGTTTAATTCCTTCTGGTCCCCGCCTCACTCGAGAATGGATTTCACTGGGGTGAAGGTGGGGAAAGTTCAGGGCGCCGTGGAGAGACGAGATGGGCCAGCCTGAGCTTCAGTCTCCTGGCCGCAGCTAGAAAAGGGAGGAGTGCTGTTGCGTGGTGGTGTGTGGAAGACTTCAGCGCTGGAATTTGGGAGTCTGCGGGGTCGAGAGAGGTCCAGTGACTTGGGGTTGTGGGAATGAATTTGCGATTGTTTGTATGACTGTGGTCACGTCGTCCGTTGTAGTGGCCTCTTTATTCTAACCCTGACGTTTTTTTTCAGAGACAGTGTGTTTGTGTCCATTCTATGTGTGTTTTCTACTTTTCTGACCCGCACTGAAACTTACGTTAAGTCAGTAAACCAGAATTACCAAAATATTAAACGGAAAAAATTGTAGAGATTCCTGAATGTGTATTACTGGAAACACCCATGATTTTTATACCGTGTTACTCTACATTCCGTGTGTGTTAAATGGACAAAGGTAATACAGGTAATTTAGAAAGATGCTGAAGAAGACGAAGACGTTGAGCCATCAATGAAAGTTCATGTCAATAATTCAAACTGGCCTTGGACCTCAAGAGTGAAAAGTGTTTAGTGGAAAAGTAGAGGTAACCAGGAGCCTAAAAATCCAGCAATCCAGAATATATGTCACTCCTACCCTCGAAACCTGATTTTTCTTTTTTTTCTTCATCATTTCATATGAGTTCCAGTCTGACTTAAGAATTAAAAAACGATTGAAAATGAAAGTTTAAGACTCAGTGCAATAATTCTGCAGTAGAGACTAAAATGGAGAATTTATCTATGAAAACACTCTATCCTTTTGTGCAATAGTATGTTGGCAAAGAGAACAAAATACTGCAGACTACATCATGCTAAATATCAGGAAGTTGTAGTTGTTGAAGTCAGATTTCTGGCTCATAAGCTTACGTGAAGCTATAGAAAGCCAAAAGGACTATGTTACCTCTAGGAAGGAGTAAAAATAGTTTTCCTTTCACAGCCTTCCTCTCACTAGATAATGGGCACTGTTTCAGAGTATGGTGAAATCTGTTTCTGGGGAGGAAAAAGAGGCTTCCAAACACTGCATAGAGAGAACGTGTCCTCTAAATCAGTTTTGCTTATTTTCTCCTATGCCTTTACTAAGAATACATTTTTTTATGTCTACTGTAAGAATTCTTTTTGCTAATTATTTTACTAAATAAGATAACAGAGTTGATTGTTCTATGTTCAGCTTCCTGATTTCATATTTTGTTGTTTTTTTTGGTGAAGTATTGCTAATTTACAAATTTGTGATAATTTCTGCTGTACAACAAAGGGACCCAGTCATACATATACACATAGCCATTCTCTCTGAGTCTTTTCCCATATAGATTATTAATACTGGGTAGAGTTCTCTGTGCTATACAGCAGGTCCTCACTGGCCAATCATTCCATATACCACAGTGTACACATGCCAGTCCCAAACCCCCAGTCCATCCCTTCCACCTCCTACCACCTGTCCCCCGGGCACCCCAATGTTCATTTCAGCATTATTTACAATAGCCAAGACATGGAAGCAACCTAAATGTCCATCGACAGAGGAATGGATAAAGATGTACAAATATACAATGGTGATGTTAGTCATAAAAAAATGAAATAATACAATTTGCAGCAACATGGGTGGACCTAGAAACTATCACAATAAGTGAATTTAGTCAGACAATGAAAGACAAACATATGATATCACGTATATGTGGAATCTAAGAGGATAAAAATGAACTTATTTGCAAAACAGAAACAGACTCATAGACTTTGAAAAACATGTTTACCATAGGGGTGACCCCTCATTTCTTTTTTCTTTTCCTTCTTTTTTTTTTTGCTTTTAGGGTCGTACCCACAAAATATGTAAGTTCCCAGGCTAGGGGTCAAATCAAAGCTATAGCTGACGGTCTACACCACAGCTCATGGCTATGCCAGATACTTAACACACTGAGCAAGGCCAGGGAGGAACCCGAATCTTCATGGATACTAGTCGGACTTGTTTATCACTGAGCCACAATGGGAACTTCCTGAATTCATTTTTTATACTTGGAGGTTTGTCTATTTCTCCTTTTATTTCTCTTGAGCTTTGCTTCATATACTTTAAATCTCTCTTGTTGGATGATACATATTTAGAATTGTAATAGCTTCCTATTGAATTAATCCACTAGGAAATTATGAAATTTACCCTTTATTTATAATTTTGCTTTTTGTCTTTGTCTGTTTTGATATTACTATAGCTTAACCATCCTTCTTTTGGCTAGTGCATTATCTTTTTCTACCCTTTTGCTTTTAACCATTATGTTTTATTTTTAAAGTATGTCTCTCACTAAACAATATTATTTTTAAAATAAATGCCAGTCTTACTCTTTGATTTGACATGTTTTGTGAATTTATATTTAATATTGTTGGGCTTTTGTCTATCACCTTAGAATTTGTTTTCTTTTTGGCTTAGCTTTTTTTTTAAGCTTTAACTTTTTTTTTTGTCTTTTTGTCCTTTTAGGGCCGCACCTGTGGCACATGGAGGTTCCCAGGCTAGGGGTCTAATCAGAGCTGTAGCTGCCGACTACACCACAGCCACAGCAACGCCAGATCCGAGTCACGCCCGCAACCTACACCACAGCTCACGGCAACACTGGATCCTTAAACCACTAAGTGAGGCCAGGGATCGAACCCACAACCTCATGGTTCCTAGTCAGACTCGTTAACCCCTGAGCCACGATGGGAACTCCGTAAACTTTAACTTTTTATTTTGAAGGGTAATTCTGGATTCTCATGCAGTTGTGAGAAATAATTCAGAAAGTACCCAAGAACCCAAGTTTCCCCCAGTGGTAACTGCTGCGTCCAGCGCTGCATGGCAACAGGGAATCCTGGAAGAGGGACGGCGCCCTATAACAAAACACACAAGACTCTTTTAGATTTAGAAAGTGGGGGACCGGGAGGCACCCTGTCCTGCAGGACAAAGGCACACCTAGGCTTTAGCCCACATGACTTTTATTAAGGAATGTGATGAGATTAGTGGGGAAGGTGATGAGATTAATGAAGGTGACAAGATTAGTGGGCAAGAGCAGGCATAGGCAATAAGGAGGTTATGGTCTTAGTGATATCAAAGGGTGTATCCTTAAGACATAATGCAGCTGTTTATAGAATGACATAGTTAATGCATAAGTCCTTTCTCTTGTCTTTGAAGGACACTCTGTACTTTTAGAACTCTGTGTCCACAGATATTTGCCTTCTGCAGAGTTCAGCTCTTCCGTGGTCTCCAACAGGTAACATCTTGCAATATTATATACAGTATCACAACTTTGACATTGATATTTTCAAGGATATTTCCATCATCACAAGAATCCTTCATGTTGTCCTATTACAACCATACCCATCAGCCCCCCTCCTTAACACCTGGCAACGCTAATCTGTTCTCCATTTCTATATAACTTTACCTTTCAAAATGTTATGTAAATAGAATTATAAGGTATGCAATTAGAATATTGGCTTTTTCAGGGTTCCTTGTGGTGCAGCGGAAACGAATCCAACTAGTAGCCATGAGGATTTGGGTTCAAACCCTGGTCAAACTCAGTGTTTTAAGGATCCGGTGTTGCTATAACCTGTGGCATAGGCCAGCAGCTGTAGCTCCTATTTGACTGCTAGCCTGGGAACTTCCATATGCTGTAAGTGCGGCCCTTAGAAAGAAAAAAATAATAATATTGGCTTAATTCCCTGGAGATTTATACATTTGTTACATGTGTAATTCATTTTTTTTTTCTGACTAGAATTCTATGTGGACATACCACAGTTTGCTTAGCCATTCACTCATTGAAGAACATATGTGTTGTTTACAACTTTTGGCTGTTGTAATTTAAGCAACTATATACATTCATGTACAATTTTTTATGTGAAAATAAATTTTTATTTCAAACACCAAGAAGAGTTTTAGAAAGAATTTGCCTATTTCTTTTTAAACCTATCTGGAATTTTCACTGAGAATGTATCGAGTATTTAAATCAATTGGGGCGAACTGACTTTTTTTTCTTTTTTCTTTTTAGGGCCACACCCGTGACCTACGGAAATTCCCAGGCTAGGGGTTGAATCAGAGGTGCAGCTGCCTGGGAGTTCCCTTCGTGGCTCAGTGGTTAATGAATCCGACTAAGATCCCTAGCCTTGCTCAATGGGTTAAGGATCCGGCGTTGCCGCGAGCTGTGGTGAAGGTTGCAGACGCGGCTCGGATCCCGCGTGGCTGTGGCTGTGGCGAAGGCTGGCGGCTACAGCTCCTGTTAGAGCCCTAGCCTGGGAACCTCCATATGCCGCGGGTGCGGCTCTACATAAAGGCAAAAAGACAAAAAAAAAAAAAAAAAAAAAAAAAAGAGGTGCAGCTGCCAGCCTACACCACAGCCCCAGCAACTTGGGATCCAAGGCACATCTGCAACCTACACCACAGCTCACGGCAACGTTGGATCTTTAAACCCCCTAAGCAAGGCCAGGGATGGAAGATGCATCCTCGTGAATACTAGCTGGTTCATTACTGCTAAGCCACGATGGGATCTCCTCAGGGCTTTTTTTTTACAAATGTGTTCATTTCCAAATATTGGGTAATTATCCAGATTATCTTTCAGTTAACTGATTTCTAATTTAATTCCATTGTGGAAAGAGGCTTGTTTTGAGGCCCAGAATATTTTTTATGCATACTCAAAGTATTTTTATTGAATAATTCAGTGCATTCCACAAAAACACCATTGAATAACTCAAAGGAAGTTGAATCATATTTTCTTGACTTGACTATTTAATTTAGCTTCCCCTTTTCTTCCCGCACAGCTGACTCTCCAATGTCAAGTGTCCAGAATATTTTTTTATATTTGTAAATGTTCCATGTGTACTTGAAAAAATTAGGGTTCTGTAGGGTTTGTTTTTTGTTGACTCGAACTGAGCCACAACAGTGACGATGCCAAATCTTTAACTGCTAGGCCACCAAGGAACTTTTATTTTTTTTAATTAATATTTTTTGCTGTTGTTGGTTGCAGTGCTCTGTAAATATCAGTTAGGTCAATGACAGTGTTTTTCAAATTTTCTGTTTTAAACTGATTTTCCGTCTACTTATTCTAGCAATTACTGAGAGTATAACTGGAATATCTGAATTACAACTGTGGATTTATCTCCTAACTTTATCAGATTTTCTTTCACGTATTTTGATGTTATTATTAAGTGCATAAACATTTATGATTGTTATTTTCTCTTGATGAACTACATTATCACGAAAAAACCCCCCACACCCACTGGTCTAATCTTCAAGGTCTGCCATACACTCCTACTCCACTCTCCACCAGTCACTTTCTATCATAGCACGTTCGTACAGTTAACATCACAAATGTCACACACAAATAACACAATCACACATATGGTCGCAGAAATGCACCGTGGGTGCTCACTCCAACATATAAGATTTTTGCAGTTTCTCAAACACACAACAAGATCAAAGAGTAGTGCACTAACCGACAAAATCAGTCATGTGACAGAAACCAAAACAAATAGAAACTTAGAATATAAACACTTTTCTTCTGTGAGGGTAGAGAGTCAGGTTAAGGAGCCACAGAGTATTGAAGCAGAGGTGTAATCAGCAAAGACCTGTTGGAGACATTTATATCCGTGTGTAGGAAGTGAGGGAATTTTGAAGATACCCGGTAGAGGAGCTATTTTAGGAAGACGGGACACCTTCACATCCACCAACACCAAATCACAAACACAGGAATCATATGCAAAGGGATGACCCTCTAGATCCCGACCCCTCCCCTCTAATTTTCATTCCCAGAGCAAGAACGCCCTAGGAGGAGGCGGGACTGGGCGAGAGCATACAGCACCTGCGCACTTCACTCCATACACTTTTTTCCCCGGTCTCAGCTCGAATATAGGACTTCATTCCTTACCCACTTTGTATAAGGGCGTGCCTACACACCAGACCCCCTGAGCCTAAGCCACTGCCTGTAGTTCTCCGCCTGGTTACTAAGGAAGGTGGACCGAGACCTAGTGCTTGCGTACTTCAATCCAAGACCTTGTCCTGTGGCGAACCCAGGCTTGAAGCTGAGAGGAAGCGACTGAGACTTCCAGGGTCCTTCTGCAAGGCCAGGGGGAAGTCGGCGTGGCAGGAGCCGGGACGGAGGGGGAGATGTTACGTATCTTCAGCAGATCCGCGCTGTGTCAGTTGGTATCCGCCGCGCCGAGGCTTTTCCTGGTTGGAACTACATTTCCCAGCGGCCCCCGCGAGCACTGGGCCCCTGGCCCCTTTGTGTCCTCCGGAGGCCGAGTCGCTTCTTTCCAGGCCCGCAGAGGCTGAGTTCCTTCAGATTCAGGGCAGGAGGTGGGCCCGAGAGGAGATTACCCGAGCCTTCCGGGCTGGGACCCGGTCTTCCGGCACTTCAGTTCTGCAGGTAGGAAGTGGGTTGAGGAGTGGCCTGTGGGTCACCCAGACGTCGGTCCCCGGGCCTTCTCTGTGACCCTTCGTGTGAGACGGTGATTGATACCTTACGGTGCGTGAGCCTGTCACCCTATGTGCCTGTGCACATCAGATTTCTGTGACTGTGGGTGTGAGTCGATGGTTGGTGTCACAGAGTGTGAGACTGTCAGTAGGGGTGGGAGGGTACTCCGTCCCCCGTTGTTTCTGTATCCTCGGCCTCTTTGTAACTGGAGTGTGTGAGTGAGAGCATCGGTTATGATACACTAATATTTGAGACTGGGTGTTATGGGAGAGGTGACGGTGTGAGTCTGCCGGTACCCATGGCTGCTGACTGTGATCTGCGTAAGATGGTGGCTGGCACCGTAGTTTTTAAGAATTTGTGAATGTATGTGTGTGTCGGGGCGGGGGGAGACTGAGTGAGGTTGTGCTACCAATATCTATTAAAGCCAGCCAAGTGTGCCACCAAGTTTCAGAACCACTGATCTACTGGTGAGGAGAAAGATAAGTGGAGTCAGGAAGACCTTTATTTGATCCTGGTGCTTTTATTAGTTGTGTGTCTTTATGCAAATAGTTACATTACTTGGAGTCAGTCTTTATTTGTAAAATCTAGAAAATCTGTTGTTAAAATAATAAATTAGGAAGTGATTTAGCACAGGTTAAATCGTATGTCAGCAGACTCCTAGGTCTCTCTTATGCTTTCTCTATGGGAGGGAAGGGTGCAACAGAGGAAAAAAGAAGCCAAAAAATTCTATGCTACTGATTCTGGATGCTGCAAGGAAAGCCTAGTTTCTCATGTTCTTTTCTTCATCTCACTCATCTAAGGACACTGCCATTTCCCAAGTGAAGAGCCAAGGGGAGGAAAGAATGGCTGTTGGACTTCTTAAAGCCATGTACCAGGTGAGTTAGTGTTTATCTTTCCTGAAATATTTTCTTGCTTTCAAAACAAGCAGACTTTCCTTCTGCTGAAACTTTTCTGGGTAACCAGTCATATCACCCCTTAAAATCCTCCAATGGATTTCCACCTCATTCTGGATAAATGCTGAAGTCCTTGCCCTGGCCTGCAAGGCCTACATATCTGGTTCCTGGCCATCCCTCCAACCTTATCTAATTTTTCTCACTCTGTCTGTAACTTACTCAGTTCCAGCCACATTAACTTCCTTTTAGTGAGTCAAGTACATTCTTAACTCGTGGCCTTGCACTTATAGTAAGTTCCCTCTCTCTACCTAGAATGCTGTCTTCCCGGATACGGACCAACTTCTTCATTCTAGTTTCTGTCCAAATGTTCATTCAATCAACAGATTTATACTAAGCACCTATTAACTAAGAGGGCTTGGTCCCTGTCTTCTTCTCTATGTATACTCCTTTGTTGATCTCATTTTGTCTCATGGCTTAAAAATACCATGAATATGCCAACAACCATCAAATTGTGTACAGTCCAGAACGCTCTCCAAAAATCCAGACTAATATATCTAACTACCCACTCAACATCTTCATTTAGTTGTGGAATGGATACCTCGTATTCATCTGTCTCAAACTGGGTGAAATGAGCCACTGGAAGTCTTGGGGCATAGGAGGGGCATGATCTGATTCCCATCATTCTGGCTGCTATTGAGAATAAACTGAATGGGAAAAGGAAAGAAAGAGAAGAACCTATTATATATAATACTTTTACATACTTCTGCATCTCCAATGTTCCAATTAAAAGCTTTTTTTTTTTTTTTTTTAGGGCCGCACCCACAGCATATGGAGATTCCCAGGCTAGGGGTTTAATCAGAGCTGTAGCTGCAAGCTTACACCACAGCCAAAGCAATATGGGATCCGAGCCACATCTGCAACCTATACCACAGCTATGGCAATGCCAGATCCTTAACCCACTGAGCAAGGCCAGGGATCAAATCTGTGTCCTCTTGGATGATAGTGAGATTCATTTCCACTGAGCCACAGTGTGAACTCCCCAATTAAAAATCTTCCATCAGGAAGTTCTTTTTGTCCTACCTTCAAAATTTATCAGAATCTGACCACTTTTTACTACCCCCAGTTTCCATTCTGGTCTAAACCATTATCTCTCACCTGATTATTGCTTTGTTCTTCTGTCTCCCTATTTCTACGCTTACTGTCTTTAGTGTATTCTCAACAGAGCAGCCAAAGTGATCCTGTTACACATGTCATATTATGTCATTCCTTTTCATGGCAGGCAGAGAAATAATAAAAAGTATAGACAGCTCTTTCAAATAGTTTTTCTGTAAGAGAAGAAAATAAGTGGGTGGTAACTAAAGGAGGAACTGGTGGATAGGGTTTTTTAAAGATAAGAATATGTCTGTGGGCTGATGTTAAAGATTCAATAGAAAGGGAAGTTGAAGATGAAGGGAACTAATGGAACACTGTGCTTAAGTATTTGAGAGGAGCTGAGGTCTAGTGTCAAGTGGAGTGGATGGCCTTTGCTAGGAAAATGGCTGTTCATTCATAGTAATAGGATCAAGTTAGAGTAAATGGGCACAGATGCAAGTAGATATGTAGATGTTGGGGAGGGTTGTGGAAATCCTTTTAAAATAGTTTTTGTTTTTTTCAGTGAAATAAAGCAAGATCATTAGCTGAGTTAGGCTAGGGGAGGAGGTACTGAAGATTTGAGAAGAAAATATCAAATGGTCATTTAGGAGGGTGGGGGAAATGAATGGAGTAAAGAAATGTATCTGTAAGAAATTGGTTTAGCACGGAAAGAGGGGAGAAAGAAATGAGCAGGGGATACATGCAAAAGGCGGCAATCATGATTTATGGAGAATTTGGCTGCTGGGCGAGGTTCCGTGACTCTCGGGCATGGAGTCAGGGAAGTCGCGCCTGGGTTGGGAGCGCAGGGGTTTTTAAGCCTAGTTGGTTCCGGGTCTGGATCTGGGTAGTACCTTTGCCAAATTAGGCAAGGGACCACCGTGTCCCTAGGTGATTGGTAGTGGGTAGGCGTTTGGGGGCTTTCCAGGTAGGTGGGGCTTCGATCGTCCGTTGGTAGATGGACATGTATCATTTTGGCCCACTTGAAGTTAGTGATCATGAATTTAAAGAGTTGGTATGGTTGTTATGATTTTCTCCAGCAGAGTTCAGCTATTCAGGGTATAGAACCAGAGTATGCTGAGCGACGACTTGTTTAACCAGGTAAGCTCAGCTAAGTAAGAGAGGGACAGGGAAGTTGAAGGTGAATGCATGCGGGCGATTATAACAAATGGTTGTTCTGGGAAGTTAGGGTAGGTGGTGATGAAGAACAGTGAAAATGTGGTAAGATCAATGATTCGTAGGTTCTAGTGGGATCAAAGATTTATGATAATTGGGGTACCAGAGAGCAAAAATTGGAAAACAGGAAGTGGAAGTGAGAGTAGGAGAGTTGAGATTATGGGGGCTTGGTATTTATTGGTAATAACAAGGTCTAGGGCATGATTATGCAAGTGAGTGACTATAGAAGTGTGCAGGACAAGATTATTGGAGGAGGGGCGCCTAGAGAACTGAGCAGCCAGGTTGTGGGGAGGGCTATTTATATGGATATAGAAATGACCAAAGATTATGTATAATGGGAGTAGCACTGGAGAGAGTGACAGTGAGCCAGATACTGAAGTGTTCAAGGAATGACAGAAAATTGGTGTATACCAGGAATTGGCAGACAACTAAAACAAGGAGGGTAATGATACAGCCTGATTTCATGAGATAGAAAATAGGTGTCTTTTAGGGACGAGGTTGGGCTACTGGTCTGGAAACTATTATAAGGAGTAGAGGTTACCCACCTCACCTCCACGTGCTCTGGTATAAGGGATGCAAGAAATAAGAGTCACCACATGACAGGGCTTCAGGGGAAGCAGTCTTCTCCGCTGGGAGCCATGTTTCTGTAAAGCAAAAAGTAAAGAGAACTGTTGACTTTCTTCAGACTGGTTTGATTATAACTTATGAATGGATTTTGAAGCCATTTTAGAGGTCAAATATTTTAAGAGGTTCTTTGTTAGAGGTCAAATACTTTAAGATTAGAATTTAAGTTCCTTACATTACATTTATAATTATTTTCACTGTATAAATTAAAGACATAAAATTTATTTATACACTTATTTATGTAACCTAAGGAAAACATTTTTGGAATCATATATACCATAAGAACCAAACTCTTTAATAGGAGTGTTATTGCTGTTATATGAGGGATGTTATTGCTAAGGTGGAGAGGGAGGAATTCACAAACTATTTCATATAGTTAAATAAGGAGAAAAGTTATTGGAGTTCTCTTGTGGTGCAGTGGGTTAGGATCCCACCTTGTCACTGCAGTGGCTTGGATCTGCTATGGTGTGGGTTTGATCCTGGCCCGGGAACTTACACAGGCTGCAGGCGTGGCCAAAAAAAACAAAAAGTAAAGAGAAGCGAAATGTTATTAAATGTTGAATTTGTTGCAGAATTTTTATTTTGTAGAGAAAGTTTTTTTTAATTATAACAAAATTGTATCAAATGACAAAGTCTTGCTTTGATAGTCACATCTTCTAATTTTAGAAAGAAAAAAAAAAAAAAGGAGTTCCCATTGTGGTGCAGTGGGAACCGAATCTGACTAGTATCCATGAGTATGCAGGTTCACTCTCTGGCCTCGCTCAGTGGGTCAAGGATCTGGCATTGCTGTGAGCTGTGGTGTAGGTCACAGATGAGGCTCAAATCCCGAGTTGCTGTAACTGCTGCAGGTGCAGCCCTAAAAGCCAAAAAAAAAAAAAGTCAGAAAATTTATGTATGTGTAATCTCCACACTCAAACACATAATAATATGTTAGTTCTCATCAAGTGGTCACGTTATGGTGGAAACCTGGAATTCAGGTGAATTTTTAAGAACTTTGCTCCAGCATAGCTCCAAATTTTTAAGAACTTTGCTCATCCCCTATAGGCAGAAGCTGAACTATCAGTGGAACATTTACTTCTTTAGACAAAATTTTAAGTACTCTGGTTTAAAGTATTTGAATTTTAATGGAATTGATGGTTTGCTTTGCTTGGTCTACCAGCATTTTTGGAGATAAAGCAAGCACTTTCTGGCCTCCCCCCCCACACACACACCTCCCTGCCCTGCTTTGGCTGCCGCATGGCATATGGAGTTCTTGGGCCAGGGATCAGATCCCAACCACAGTCTTGACCTAAGCTGTGGCAACACTGGATACTTAACCCACTGTGCCTGGCTGGTGATTGAACCCATGTCCCAGCAGCAGTGCTTCCAAGACACTGATCCCATTGTGCCACAGCAGAAACTCCTGTGGTCTCATTTTTGATCCTCTTATAGCTTCTTGAACTTCCCAAACCATTCATTTATTAATTCAGTTTATTCAGCAAATATTTGAATGGCTCGTGTGCCAGATGCTATTCTGTAGCTGGGATATAGCATTGACCAAAAAAAAAAAAAAAAAAAAAAAAAAAAAAAAAAAAAAAAAAAAAAAAAGAAAAGAAACAAACAAAAAAAACACATTGCCTCAAGGACTTTACATTTAGTGGAGGTGGGAAGCAAATAATAAATAACAAAATAATTAAGTACCATGGAAAAAAATAAGCATAAGGGAAATAGGGAACTGGGTGGGGTATGAGCATTGCTATTTTTATGCAGAATGATATGAGAAGTACAAAAGCCCTGAGGGGGAACACATTTGATGTATTTGAGGATGTAATATCAGGGTGCCTGTGTGCCTGAGGCAGAATGAACGGGGTGAGTACGGGAAGAGATGAGGTTATTTCACTTCATTTCATTTATTTATTTAGTCTTTTTAGGGCTGCACCCACAGCATATGGAAGTTCCCGGGCTAGGGGTCAAACCCATGCTGTAGTGGCTGGCCTACACCACAGCCACAACAACATCGGATCCGAGCTGCCTCTGCGACCTACACCACAGCTCACCGCAACGCCAGATCCTTAACCCACTGAGCAAAGCCAGGGATTGAATCCCTGTCCTTAGGTATTCTATTCGGGTTTGTTACCGCTGAGTAGGATCCTCATAGATCCTAGTTTGGGTTTGTTACAGCCGATACTCCAAGTTGCATCATTTATTTATTTCATTTCAGGAGATGGTGACCTTCAGAGATGTAGCTGTAGACTTCTCCCGAGAGGAGTGGGATTGTCTAAATTCTTCTCAAAGGCATCTGTATAGTAAAGTGATGTTGGAGAATTACAGGATCTTAGTATCACTGGGTAAGAATATCTTCTTAGCAAATTGAGCTTCTACTCATAAAGGACACTGTGCTACCACCATTGTGAATTTTTGGATAACATCTGTAGTGCTTGGCTGACCATTTGCTGCCTGTAACAAACTAAGAGGTTAATATTTGTGGCGTTGGGAATGAACAGATATATTATTAATTATAATATTTATTATTATTATTATCTATTATTCTTAATCTATATTAGATGCTTCAGCTTCTTTGGCATTCTGTAAGCTCCCTCTTCCCTGATGATCAAAGAACTGGATATGAGTTCTGGGATATCTACAGCATGACCAAATTCTATTTTTTTTTTTTTCATAAATGCAGGACTTTGTTTTTCTAAACCAAGTGTGATATTGTTGTTGGAACAAGGGAAGGAGCCCTGGAAGGTGAAGAGAGAGATGACGAAAGGTTCCTGCTCAGGTGAGTGAAGAAGAAATAAGCAGGCAAAAACCTTTGCAGGTGACAGCCCATGTTGACTAGAAGGTATCAGCTCTTCAGTCTTCTTTGTTGTTGGCATGTTCGTCTCAAATGTTCTAGGTCTTGGTAGAAACTTGAGTCGTTTTAGAATATTCTCTGAAAGCTGTTATTCTGAACTATGTCTCCTTTTTTTTTTTGTTTGTTTGTTTTTTCTAGGGCCCACCTGTGGCATAGGGAGGTTCCCAGGCTAGGGGTATAATCAGAGTTCAGAGTTGTAGCTGCTGGCCTAAGCCACAGCCCCAGCAATGCGGGATCCGAGCCAAGTCTGTGACCTACACCACAGCTCTTGGCAATGCCAGATCCTGAGGGAAGTCAGGGATCAAACCCACAACCTCACGGTTCCTAGTTGGATTTGTTAACCACTGAGCCACGACGGGAACTCCTGAACTGTCTCTTTTTTCACTTTATCCCCTTTCATCTATTCTAAGTTTCACAAGCCTCTTCCAATCTTTAAAAAAATCTTTTCCTAATTATGATAAACTTTTGAGCTCTACAAACAGCTATTACTGAAGTAACGAGTTCAAATCCTGACACTTAAACATGCAGTGAAAGTTTGGACAAGTTATCTAACCTCTCTGTGGCTTTTGTTTTGTCATCTGTAAAGTGGGATGATATTTTTAAAGTGCTTTCAACAGTTCCAATTTCCTATTATGAACTCAAAAACTGTTAAGTGCTAGTGTTATAGCAGTAGAAGGATATCTCTAAATGCCTTATTTTTCTTTTAATGGTCAGTTCATTCACTCCTTTAATCAACATTTAATGAATCTGTACTTTAAACAGGGTACTTACAAGATGCTAATACATTTATATAAGTAATCAAATAATTGATGGGTTTGTAGCAGAAATACAATTTAGCTATAAATGTCATATGAAAAGAAAGCTGACATAGAGGAAGTTCAGAGAGAGAAGTGAGAGAGGAGTCTGGTTTACTGGGAAGATTATGGTTTTTAATAAAAACACAGGTCAGAAACTAGGAAACATTTAAGGGTTTAGCTCTGTGGTGTAGGAAGGGTTTTCAGATAGACATAGGGAGCATTAAGGTAAAGTGGAGGACTAAAGTTAGAAGAAAATTAGAGTCACTGTAAACATCTCTGTCAACACCAGTCTCCAACTTACCCGCTCACTGCCTCTCACCAATTTTTTATGTTCTTGTTCAGTTTTCTAGGAAAAAAATTTGATGTGGAGCTATAGTTTCAAAGAATATATGGCTGAATTTTTTTATTAATTATTATTAAATGAATCATACACACGTAAACATATATAAGCCACACACGTAGTTTAAGTAATAATATAATAAAAACACGTGTACCTACTTCTTAATTTAGGAAATAGAAAAATGCCATTTTAGGCTCCTGAGGGCCCCTGCCTAATCATATACCACTCCCTATCCTTGGCCCATCCTCATCCCTCATTGGGATAACCATTATCCCACAAATTTTCTATTGTTTCTTGACTTTTCTTTATAGTTGTGCCATATAGCCCTAAACAAAATGTTTATTTGCATATTTTCTAATTTTTTATGCATGGATATAATATTGTGCATATAATCTTGACTTTTTTAACTTAAAATTATATTCCTGAGATTCATCCATGTTGATTTTAGTAGCTATTGCTCCTTGAATTTTTTTTTTCCTGTTGAAATGTAATGTATTCCACATGTAAACAGAATTTATCCATTGAAGGCCATTGGAATTGTTTCAGTTTTATTTTGTTAAAATGTTACTTCTATGAACTTTATCCCTGACTAATGGTACACATATGCTGTAGTTCATATGGTGAATATACTGCATAACACTGTTTTATTTTCCAGAGTACTTATACTAATTTACACTTTTAACAACTGTGTGAGAATATTCATTGCTCCACACTAAGAAAATTTTTGCAGATTCAGTAGGTGTGAAATATTATCTCTATATATTTCTCACCTGAATTTCCTCAAGTAATAAAATAAATTAGGCATCTTTTTATAATTATAAATGGCCATTTGGATCTCTATTTTGTTATATTCTTTTGCTTTTTTATTTTTTAGATTCCTTGTGTAAGTAATAACATACAGTATTTATCTTTCTCTGACTTATTTTACTAAGCATAATACCCTCCAGGTCCATCCATATTGTTGCAAACGGCAAAATTTCATTCTTTTTTTATGACTGAGTAGTATTCCATTGTGTATATATAGGTGGCATCTTTATCCATTTTTCTGTTGATGGACATTTAGGTTGCTTCCATATCTTGGCTATTGTAAATAATGCTGCTCTGAACATTTGGGTGCACATATCTTTTTGAATCGGTGTTTTCATTTTCTTTAAACCCAGGAGTGGAATTGCTGGATCATATTTTATATAACAGAACTATAAAAATTGTTCTATTTTTAGTTTCCTGAGGAACTTCCTTGCTGTTTTCCATAGTGATTGCATCAGTGTACATTCCTACCAACAGTGTAGGAGGGTTGCCTTTTCCTACATCCTTGCCAACATTTGTTATTTGTGGCCTTTTTTTTATGGCTGCATCCATGACATATGGAAGTATAATCCCCACACTAGGGATCAAAGCTGAGCCACAGCTGTGACCTACACCTCAGCTGTGGCAACACTGGACTCTTTAACCCACAGAGCTGGGCAGAGAATCAAACCCCACCTCCACAGTGATCCAGGCAGCTGCAGCTGGATTCTTAACCCACTGTGCCACAGCTGCAACTCCTTATTTGTGTTCTTTTTAATGATAGATATTCTGACATTTATAAGATGATCTTATTGTCTATGTGTTTGTTTGTTTGTTTGTTTGTGTTTTTGTCTGCAGCATATGGAGGTTCCCAGGGTAGGGGTCAAATCAGAGCTGTAGCTGTAGCCTACCCCACAGCCACAGCAACATGGGATCTGAGCTGCGTCTGCGACCTATACCACTGCCCATGGCAACGCCGGATCCTTAACCCACTGAGCAAGCCCAGGGATCAAACATGCGTCCTTATGGATGCTGGTCAGATTTGTTTCTGCCGAGCCATGATGGGAACTCCCGGATCTTACTGTGGCTTTGATTTGTGTAGCTTATGTTTTTGATATTTTGTTTCAAGAAACCTTTCTGTATTCTGAAGTCATCTAGATATCCTCAAATTATCTTCTAAAGATTTTCCTTTCACAATTAGAGCCATAATCCAATTGAAATTGATTTTTGAGATTGAAGTATTTAATTTCTACTCCTTATAGAAAACCAAATGTCCCAGACATTTCCTGAAGAAATGAGCACTCTTTGCTCACTGTTCCAAATGTTCCCTCTTAATATATCAGGTTACAGTATATCTATGGGCCTGATTTTGAGCTCTGTTCCATTGCATTCATCTCTGCTTCCTTACACCGCCACCACACTACCTTTTTTTTTTTTAGGGCCACACGTGGCATATAGAAGTTCTCAGGTTAGAGTCAGACAGAGCTGCAGCTGCAAGTCTGCAACACTGGATCCAAGCTGTAGCAGTCACAGCATAGCAACACTGGATCCGAGTTGCATCTGTGATGTGTGCCCACGCCAGATCCTTAACCCACCGAGTGAAGCCAGGGATCAAACCTGCATCCTCACAAGAGACAATGACAGGTTCTTAACCCACTGAGCCACAACAGGAACTCCATACCACACCATCTTAAATAAAATATTTTAATGTAAGACTGAATATCTATTAGAGTAAGCACCACACTTATATGTTCTTGAGAATTTTTTGTTTGCCCTTTGGCTAACTAAAGTTTAGGTTAGCTTGTCAGTTTCCTCCAGAAAACTATAAAAAGCTATTGGCTTTTGGTTCAAATTTTATTTATTCTATATATCAATCTTGAAATTTTTTTCTATTTGTAAACATAGTTTATCTCTCCATTTATTTAGGTTTTTTAAGCTTTCTTCAATATTTTTCATAGTTTTCTCCATAAAGGCCAATGCACATCTTCTATTAAATTAATTCCTAGGCCTCTTAGTGTTATTCCTATGTTAAATGTTGTCTACATTTTCAATTTATTGCTCATACACAGAGAGTTAACTTTTATTTATTTTTATTTTTTTGTCTTTTTAGGGTTGCACCCAGGGCATATGGAGGTTTCCAGGCCAGAGATCCAATCGGAGCTGTAGCTGCAGGCCTATGCCACAGCCATAGCAACGCCAGATCCAAGCCATGTCTGCGACCTACACCACAGTTCACCACAACCCTGGATGCGTAACCCACTGAGTGAGGCCAGGTATCGAACCCACAACCTCATGGTTCTTAGTCTGATTCGTTCCTGCTGAGCCACAACAGGAACTCCCATACTAGTAATTTTAAAATTTATTTGGTTTTTTCTGTGGGCAAACATGTCTGTGAACAATGGCAATTTCTTCATTTAAAATTTTTATACCCTTAATTTCCTTTTTCTATTACCCTGTCTTAGATTTCCTTTTTTTTTTTTCTTTTTCCTGGCTTAGATTTCTAATATAGGAATTCTCATTGTGGCTCAGTAGTAATGAACCCAGCTAGTATCTATGAGGATGTGGGTTTGATCCCTGGCCCTGATCAGTGGGTTAAGGATCTGGCATTGCCATGAGCTGTGGTATAGGTCGCAGATGTGGCTTGGATCCCATGTTGCTGTAGCTGTGGTACAGGCTAACATCTACAATGCCTACTGGACCCCTAGCCTGGGAACTTCCATATGCCACAGGTGTGGCCCTAAAAAAGAAAAAAAAAAAGGTCTCCATTACAGTATCAACCAAAGTAGTGATAGCAGGCATTTTTAGCAACTTCTGGTCTCAATGAAAGTGTTTAATATTTTGTTATTAATAATTCTGATGTTTAAAGGTTTCCAGTAGATATTCTTTCATTACTGTTTGCTAGAGTTTTGATTGTGGAAAGCTTTTGAGTTTTATAAATGTTTTTCTGTATCTATAGATGATGAGATGATTTTTACTTTATCTGTTTATGTAATGAATTACATATGACATTTGAAATGTTGAACCAGTCTTGTATTCCTGAGACAAACCCATCTTTATCTTTTCCATTCATGGATAGTTGCAACTTGCTGACACTTTGTTTAGATTTTTTGCATCTGTGTTTGTCGGTGAGGCTGGCCTTCAATTTTCCCTTCACTCTTCTTGCCAGATTTTGGAATCAAGTTGTCCTAGTCTTATTTTTTTTTTTCCATTTCTGTATTTAAAGTATAGTTGACTTATGTCCTAGTCTTATAAAATCTGTTGGTTGGAGTTCCTGCCATGGCTCAGTAGAAATGAATCTTGACTAGTATCCATGAGGATGTAGGTTTGATCCCTGGCCTTGCTCAGTGGGTTAAGGATCCAGTGTTGCCGTGAGATGTGGCTTGGATCCTGCATTGCTGTGGCTGAGATATAGGCCTGTGGCTACAGCTCCAGTATGAGCCCTAGCCTAGGAACCTCCATATGCCACAGGGGTGGCCCTAAAAAGACAAAAATAAAAACAAAAAATAAAAAAACAAAAATATAAAATCTGTTGGTATTTTTCTGAGTTTTCTTCCTTAGAATAATTTGTGTAAAATTAAAATTATTTATTTTTTGAATATTTGGTAGAATTTTATTTATCTTGGCCTGGGTGGGAGTTTTTGTGTGTGAAAAGAATTTAAACTAATAATTCAGTTTTTGTTTTAAGATTCTATGTCTCTATGTTTATTTCTCCTGTAGTCATGGTGTTATGGCATTTTTTCCAAGAATTTATACTTCTCATGTAAGTTCTCAAATATATAACAAAGCTATTCATCATTTTCTCTTAAGTTGGTAGTTATATGTAATTATGGCCTCTTTTTCCTTCTAGAAAGGGAGAAACAAGTCTTTCAACTTACTGTTTTTAGATATTTTTTTATTTCACTGATCCTAACTTATCTTTTAAAATTTTTCATGTATTTCTCCTCTATTACTGTTTTATTCTCCCTACATTTATTTATGCTATTCTCTTTTTTTAATCTTTTAAAATTAGACAATTCAGTGTTTTGAGGCTCTTTTCTATTATAAGCATTTAAGAGTATATTAGGAATACAGTCCACATGTTTTGATATGTACTGTTTTTGTTATCATGTACATCTTAGCACTTTCTAAATTCCTTTGATTTTTCTTTTCATGACTCATGGATTATTTGGAAGCTTTAAGTTCCAAATTTAAGTTTTTTCTGTGGTTTAACTGATTGAAGTTGGAGGATATGGTCTGTTTAATATGCATTCTTTGAAAATTCTTTGAAATGTCTTTTATGTCTTAGGGGTTAATTTTGGTAAATATTCTGTGTACTCTGGAAAATGTGTTTGCTGTTTGTGGAGTACAGCATTTGATATATGTTCATTGGATTAAGCTCAATAATTTTGCTGGTCACTTGTGTCTTTATTGATTTAAAAAATCTCCTTGAGCAGTATTTTGAAAGTATTTTATTAAGTGAAATGTTTTGGAGATTATCTTTCTGGTGAATTCTTACATTATTTTTACTTTTAAAATCTAGTGGTGATTCTTCCCTTAACTATTTAGGTTGATATTAATACAAATAAATTAACATTCTTTTGTTAATATTTACTTAGTGTAGTTTTTCCTACCCCTTTACCCACTTTCTGTGTGTTTCTTTTGTAAGCAGTATGTAGCCAAACTTTTTTTTTTTGTCCAGTCTTTAACTTTATAGCCGCACCTGCAGCATATGGAAGTTCCAGAACCAGGGACTGAATCACAGCCACAGCTGCAATCTTTGCAGATGCAGCCCAGGACACTTAAACCCACTGCACTAGGCTAGGGAGCAAACCCACACCTGTGCAGTGACCCCGAGCTGCTGCAGTCAGATTCTTAACCCACTGCACCACTGTAGGAACTTCTGTCCAGTCTGCTAATCTAATTGTGTTTTTGTTGAGTCTTAGGAGTTATTTATATTCTGGATATTAACCCCCTTTCAGATATATGATTTGTAAAATTTTCTTTGATTTCTCTGTGTGTTGCTTTCACTCTGTTGATTATGTCCTTTGATCACAGATGTCCTTTTCATAAAATCCAGTTTGTCTGCTTTTTTCTTTTGTTGCTTGTGCTACTGGTGTCATAACCAAGAAATCATTGCCAAATATAATGTCATGAAGATTTTTCCCTGTGTTTCCTTCTGAGTATATTAGTCTTAAGTCTTATATTTAAGTCTTTGATCCATCCTGGGTTAATTTTTGTATATGGTGTAAAGTAAGGGCCCAACTTCTCTGCATGTGGATATTTAATTTTTCCATCACCATTTACTGAAAAGCCTGTCCTTTCACCATGGAATGGTGGTCTTTGCACACTTGTCAAAAATCATTTGACCATGTATATGAGGGTTTATTTCTACACTATTTTCTTTTCCATTGGTATATAGATCTATCTTTATGCCAGTGCCCCTACTGTTTTGAGTACTGAGCCTTGTAATAAGTTTTGAAACCGGGGGGTTCCCAATGTGGCTCAGCAATAACGAACCCAACTACCCATGAGGATGCAGGTTCAATCCCTGGCCTCACTCAGTGGGTTAAGGATCTGGCATTGTGGTGAGTTGTGGTATAAGCTACAGGTGCGACTTCGGAGCCCTTGTTGCTATGGCTGTGGTATAGACTGGCAGCCATGGCTCCAATTTGACCCCTAACGTGGGAACCTGCATATGCCACAGGTGTAGCCCTAAAAAGCAGAAACAACAACAAAAAAGGTTTGAAACCAGGAAGTGTGAGATCTCCAACTATGCTCTTCTTTTTCAAGACTGTTTTGGCTATTATGGGTCCATTGAGTTTACATATGAATTTCAGGATCGATTCTTCTCTTTCTGGAAAAAGCATTATTGGGATTTTGATAGGTATTGCATTGAGTTTGTAGATAGCTTTAGGTGGTATAGACATCTTAACATTATTAACTTCTAACTCACGAACATAGGATGTCTCCATTTATTTGTATCCTAAATTTCTTCCAGCAATATTTTGTAGTTTTCATTGTATGTCTTTCACCTCTGTCATTAATTCCTAAGTATTTTATTCTTTTTGATACTATTGTAAATGGAATTGTCTTAATTTTCTTTTCAGATTATTCAGATTATTCATTGTTAGTGTATAGAAATGCAACTGATTTATGTGTATTGACTTTGTATTCTGCTACTGTGCTGAATTTATTAGTTATAACAGGTATTTGTTTATCTTTCGTGGAATGTGTAGAGTTTCTACATGTTAGATCATGTTATCTACAAGCAAATAATTTAATTTCTTCCTTTCTAATTTGGATGTTTTTACTTTATTTTTCTTGCCTAATTTCTCTGGCTAGAATATCCAATACTGTCACAATTGACTAAAAATGGTGACAGAGAGCATCCCTGTCTTGTTTTCCTGATCTTAAAGGAAAACTCTGAGTTTTCCCCACTGAATATATTATCTATGAGCTTTTCACATATGGCTTTTATATGTTAAATTATTTTCCTTCTATTTTTAGTATGTTGAGCATTTTTATTATAAAAGGGTGTTTTGAATATTGTCAAATGCTTTTTCTGCATCAATTGAAGTGATCGTGTTTTTTTTTCTTCATTCTGTTAATATGGTATATTACATTGATATTTGCCAAACCATCCTTGCTTTCCAGGAATAAATCCCACTTTGTCATGGTGTATTATCCTTATAATATGTTGTTGAAATAGGTTTGCTAGTATATTCTTAAAGATTTTCACATCAGTATTCATAAGATATTAGTCTACAGTTTTTTGGAGCGTCTTAGTCTGGCTTTGTTACTAGGGTAATGCTGACCTCATAGGGTAAGTCTGGAAGTCTTCCTTCTTCTTCAACTTTTTGGAAAAATTTGAGGAGAGTTGGTGTTAGTTCTTTAAATGTGTGATAGAATTAACCACTGACACTATCTCACCCTAGGTTTTTCTTTGTTGGGAGATATTTTTTTTTTTTTTTTAATTTTTTAATGGCCATACCTGCAGCATATGGAAGTTCCTGGGCCAAGAACTGAATCCATGCCACAGCTATAACATATTGGATCCTTTAACTCACTGTGCCAGGCTGGGGACTGAACCCATGCCTCCACAGGGACCTGAGCCACTGCAGTTGGATTCTTAACCCACTATTCAACTGCAAGAATTTTGTTGGGAGATTTTTGATTACTGGTTCATCACCTTAGTAGTTATGAATCTTGCCAGATTTTCTATTTCTTTATGATTCAGTCTTGGTAGATTATGTGTTTCTTAGAATCTGTTCATTTTATCTAGTTTATCCAATTGATTGGCATACAGTTGTTTATAATACTTCATAATCCTTTTTATTTTTTAAAATTGGTAATAATGTCCACTTTCATTTCTAATTTTAGTTGAATTGCTTTTTTTATTTCTTTTTTTTTTTTTTATATAGCTGAACCTGTGGGATATGGAAGTTCCTAACAAGGGTTGAATCAGAGCTTCAGCTGCAGGCCTACACCACAGCCATAGCAACATGGATCTAAGCTGGATCTGTGACCCACACTGGATCTTGCAGTAACACCAGATCCTCAACCCACTGGGTGAGACCAGAGATCAAACCCACATACTCACAGACACTATGTTGGATTCTTAACCCACAGAGCCACAGTGGGAACTCCCTGCTCTTCTTTCCTCAGTCTAATTAAAAGTTCATCAGTTTAGTTGATCTTTTTGAAGAAACTCTTGGTTGATTCTTTCTGTTGGTTTTTTATTCTTGATGTGGTTTATCTGTTTGAATATTTATTATTCTCTTTTTCTGTTCTCTTTTAGATTTGGTTTCCTCTTTTTCTGGTTTTAATATTGTTAATTTGAAACCTTTATAAATTCCTCTCCTAGTATTTCCTTTGATGCATCCCATAAATTTTGGTGTGTCCTATTTTCATTTGTCTTAAGATATTTTTAAACTCTGTGATTTCTTCTTTGGCTCATTGTATGTTTAAGTGTGTTGTTTAATTTCTACGTATTTGTGGATTTTCCAGTTTTCATTTTGCTGTTTATTTCTGGTTTCATTCTATTATGATTAAAGAAGGTACTTAGTATGATTTCAGTCTTTTAAAATTTATTAAGATTTACTTTATGGGCTAACTTATAGTCTATCCTGAATTCATGTTTATTTTCTTGGTGAACTTTAGGATTAAAAAAAAAATTCTTGGGAGTTCCATGGTAGTGTAGTGAGTTAAGGATCCAGCATGGTCACTGCTATGGATCAGGTTCCTTTTGTGGCAAAGGTTCGATCCCTGGCCTAGGGTCTTCTGCATGCCACGAGCATAGTCAAAAAAAATATATATATATTGCAGTGAGTTATCCAGACTGCAAAATCTGAGAGGACATCATTCCACAAGATTGTACTTAGTTCAAACACCAGCTGCAAGTTAGGGGATTCTCAAGGCCAATCTCATTTCTGACCAACTGGCTACAATTTTGGGAGTGCCTACAGTTACCCTCAGGTTTGATAATTGTCTAGAATGACTCATAGAACTCATACAAGAGCTGTATTATGATTACAGCTTTATTATAACAAAGGCTACAAATCAGAACTAACCAAAAGGAGAGACACCAGGGGTTAGGTCTGGGAGAGCTGCAAACATGAAGCTTTTTGCTTTTTGTTTCTTCTTAAGGCCGGACCTGTGGCATACGGAAGTTCCTGGGATAATGGTCAATTTGGAGCCTCGGCTGCCAGTCTTTGCCGCAGCTACAGCAGTGCTGGATCTGAGCTGCATCTGTGACCTACACTGCAGCCTGCAGTAACACTGGATCCTTAACCCACTGAGCAAGGCCAGGGATTGAATCTGCATCTTCATGGACACAGTGTCAGGTTCTTAACCTGCTGAGCCATAACGGGAATTACCCTTTTTTCTTTTTAATGTGAAGCTTGTGTTATCCTAAAGGACCCACCAGGCATCTTAATAGTCAAAAGAATATTACCAATCAGGGATGCTCTCTAGAGCTTCAGTGTTCAGAATTTTTTTTTTTTTTTTTTTTTGAGTGGGGAGGGAGGGGACTTGGTGCTTTTGTGGTTTTTTTTTTTTTTTCATTTCATTATGCAGGCATGATTGAATGAATCATTACTGAAGTGACTCAGTCTCCAGCCTACCTTCCTTTTCCAAAAGTCAGGCTGATATTATGGTGGCTCAAAGTTTAAACCCTCTACTCATATAGTTGGTCTTTCCAGCATGGCCAGCCTCCAACCGGAGTCATCTCATTAGCAAAACCTATCTAGGGGCTCATCATGAGTCACTTTATTAGTGTTAACTCTCAGGTGTAGTCCTAAGGGTTCACCGTGAATAATAAAGACACTCCTTCCAGGAGTTCAGAGGTTACCTCCTGGGAAATAGGGACAGATTCTTTATGCACAGCTCTTTTAAGAAACCACAATAGGCTCTGGCTGTAATTGAATGGACATAATAGGTTAATTTAGTGAGACTTACTGACTTTACATTGTTGATTCCTCATATTCAAAAGCAAAGTGTGCGTTCTCTCCCTTTATTCAAATTTTGGGGGGTGGTCCCTCATGAAGATTGCAAAGCTTTTCTTCTTTTTTTGTAAAGTTTATTTCTAGAGTGTTTTCCCTCGTCATTGTTGTTGTCAATGTTAAAGTTATCTTCTGAGGTTATTTTATGTTTCTTCTATTGCTTTTTAAAATTCATTCTAGGAGTTCCCATTGTGGCTCAGTGGTTAATGAATCCGACTAGGAACATGAGGTTGCGGGTTTGATCCCTGGCCTTGCTCAGTGGGTTAAGGATCTGGTGTTGCCGTGAGCTGTGGTGTATCCAGGAGTGTAATTGCCGGATCCTGTAACAGTTCCACTTTTAGTTTTCCGAGGTGTACTGGAAGTGGCTGTACCAGTTTACATTCCCACCAACAGTGTACTAGGGTTCCCTTTTCTCCACATCCTCACCAACATTTGTTATTTGTGCTGTTTTTTATGATAGCCATTCTGACAGGTATGAGGTGATATTTCATTGCGGTTTTGATTTGTATTTCTCTGACGATTAGTGATGTTGAGTATCTTCATGTGGCTTTTGGCCATCTTTATAGCTTCTTTCAAAAAATGTCTGTTCAGGTCTTCTGCTCATTTTTTAATCAAGTTGTTTGCTTTTTGAATATTGAGTTGTATGAGCTGTTTATATACTTTGAATATTAACCCCTTATCCTAGGTCTCTACCTTAAACTTAGTCTCATGGGTACATCTGCCTTCTCAAAATTCCCATTTCAGTATCTAAAAGACATATTCAGTTTATGATGTTTAAAACTGAACTCTGGATCTTCCATACCTCACTACCAAAACTTGCTGTAACTCTTAGCCTTTCCCATCAATGTTGATGGCTATTCCATCCTTCTGTTTTTCAGATTATAAACTTTAAAAGCATGTCTGTCTCATCTCTCTATTACATTTTATGTCCAATTTATCAGGATAGCCTCTTGCATTTTCCTACAAATTACATCTAAAATCTGACTGCTTCACTATACTTCCATTGCTATCTCTCTGGTCTGAATCATTATCAGTTTCATGTTGATTGCCACAATAGTAGGTTCCCTTGCTACTCCCTTTGCTCTCCACCTTCCAATATTTTCATTAAGCCAGAACTAGATATCATTGCTGTACCTATACCACTTTAGTCACCCTCCATTTCACTCAGAGTAAAAGCCAAATTCCCCAGGAGGCCTATAAAGCTTAAATTATCTGATTATCCTTTAACCCTGATTTCGTCTCCTACTACTCAGTCCTCTCCAGCCACCTTGGCCTTCTTGTTATTCCTTAAACAAAACAAACATGCTTCTACTTTTAGGCTGTTTCTTCTGCCTAAAATGTTCTTTCTCCAGAGGTCTAAGTGACTTTCTCACTGCCTTCTGAGTCCTCAGTGTTAACTTATTCATGATTCCTACCTTTTTTTTTTTTTTTTTTGCTTTCTAGGGTCACACTTTAGCATATGGAGTTTCTCAGCTAGAGGTCGAATTGGAGCTGCAGCTGCTGGCCTATGCCACAGCCACAGCAATGCGGGATCCGAACCATATCTGTGACCTATGGCACACTCATGGCAACACCAGATCCTTAACCCACGAGTAAGGCTAGGGATTGAACCTGCATCCTCATGGATATTAGTTGGGTTTGTAACCCGCTGAGCCACAACATGAACTTCCTTAATGATTCCTACCTTTGACTTTACCAGCACTCCTGATCTCTACTACCCTTTCTTTTTCTATAGCTCTTAGTACCTTCTAACATACAATAGAGTTTGCTCATTTAGCATGTATTTCCTGTCTGCCGCAAGAATATAAGGTCCATGAAGTTAAGGATCTTTGTTTTGTTTACTCCAGTATCAAAAGCATATAGAACAGGAGTTCCTGTCATGGCTCAGTGGTTAACGAATCCAACTAGGAACCATGAGGTTGCGGGTTTGATCCCTGGCCCTGCTCAGTGAGTTAAGGATCTGGCGTTACCGTGAGCTGTGGTGTAGGTTGCAGATGCGGTTCAGATCCCGCGTTGCTGTGACTGTGGCAAAGGCCGGCGGCTACAGCTCTTGTTAGACCCCGAGCCTGGGAACCTCCATATGCCGCAGGTGCGGCCCTAGATAAGGTAAAAAAAAAAAAAAAAAAGCATATAGAACAGTACCTGGCACAAAGTTCAGTGAATGTTCTTGAAAGAAGTAATTATAAGAATGGAGATTATTTCAGTTCCTGTATTATTCACATATGCATGAAATTATAACTGAGTCCAACCACCTACATAACTCCTTCTTGACCTGAGACTTACCTTATTGATTTTCTTATAATTCTAACCATTCCTCCTAAAGCTTCTGTATGACTTATATTAGTTTCTGTCCTTACACACTTCAGAACTACAAAAGTCAATGTTCTTATGGGTACTGTTTCCCATTAAATTCACATACTTTATGAGTGTACTTTCATAAATGTACATTTTGATACACAATAGAGGAGACATTTTTTTCTTACTATTTTTCAGATTGGGAATCTATGTGTGAGACTGAAGAGTTGACCCCAAAGCATGATATTTATGAAGCACAATCATCTCAGAAGGTAATAGAAAAACTTACAGGTTGTGGCCTTGAATACTCCAGTTTGAAAGAAGAATGGAAATGTGAAGGCTATTTTGAGAGGCAACCAGTGAATCAGAAGGCACACTTCAAGGAAGAGACAATCACTCATGAAGAAGCCTCTGTTGATGAAAGAGAACAAGAGTATAACAAAATTTGGGGAAGTTTTCATACCAACACACTACTTCATACACAGATAATCCCCAAAGAAGAGAAAGTACATAAACATAACACACAGAAAAGCTTTAAAAAAAAATTAATGGCCATTAAGTCCAAGGGCATTTTTACACAGAAGAAACTTTTGAAGTGTAATGATTGTGAAAAAGTCTTCAGCCAGAGCTCATCCCTTACTCTTCATCAAAGAATTCATACTGGAGAGAAGCCCTATAAATGTGTAGAATGTGGGAAAGCCTTCAGCCAGAGATCAAATCTTGTTCAGCATCAAAGGATTCATACTGGAGAGAAACCCTATGAATGTAAAGAATGCAGGAAAGCCTTCAGTCAGAATGCACATCTAGTTCAACATCTGAGAGTTCATACTGGAGAAAAACCTTATGAATGCAAAGTGTGTAGGAAAGCCTTCAGTCAGTTTGCTTACCTTGCTCAGCATCAGAGAGTTCATACTGGAGAGAAACCCTATGAATGTATTGAATGTGGGAAGGCTTTTAGCAACAGATCATCTATTGCTCAACACCAGAGAGTTCATACTGGTGAGAAACCTTATGAATGTAATGTTTGTGGGAAAGCATTTAGCCTTCGAGCATACCTTACTGTACATCAGAGAATACATACGGGAGAGAAACCTTATGAATGTAAAGAATGTGGGAAGGCCTTCAGCCAGAATTCACATCTTGCTCAACATCAGAGAATTCATACCGGAGAAAAACCTTATAAATGTCAGCAATGTAGGAAAGCATTCAGCCAGATTGCCTACCTTGCTCAACATCAGAGAGTTCATACTGGAGAGAAACCCTATGAATGTATTAAATGTGGGAAGGCTTTTAGCAATGATTCATCCCTTACTCAACATCAGAGAGTTCATACTGGAGAGAAGCCTTATGAATGTAATGTTTGTGGTAAGGCATTTAGTTACTGTGGATCCCTTGCCCAACATCAGAGAATTCATACTGGAGAGAGACCCTATGAATGTAAGGAATGCAAGAAAACCTTTAGGCAGCATGCACATCTTGCTCATCATCAGAGAATTCATCTTGGGGAATCACTCTCACCACCCAATCCAGTCAATCACCAAGTCCTGTAGACTATCCCATAAATACTTCCAGAATTGATACTTTTTTTCCACCTCTAATGTTGACATCCTGTTCTAAGGTTCATCTCATCTGGATCACTGCTGTAGCTTTCTAACAGGTCTTCCTATATTAACTTTTGGTTCTCTTAAGTTCATTTCCCACCATGCACCCAAACCGATTTTTTTGAAGTGTAGGGATATATACATCACTGCCTCCAGTTAAAAGTTTTTGGCTTGCTATTGTTCTTAAGTTAATATCCACAGTCGTTAAAACTGTCTATGAGGAGTTTCATTATCTGGTCCTTATTTACCTTTCAGCCTTCTTTTATTCCAGTCTCCCCTTCTGGGCACTAGGCACTTCCCAGGACTAAGAGCTTAGATTCTGTAAAATCATAGCTCTACCACTACTGTGGCATTGGGTGACTTTGAGTAAGTTGCTTGACTTATCTAAACCTCAGGGCATTCTTTAATTCTTCAAATAGGAATAATAAAGAATACTATATTGTAGAAATGTGAGTATTAAGTGAAATAGTGTCTGTTGTAGATTGGTGCATATAAAGTAAGAAAGTTGCATGCAAAATACTTCACATAGTACATCAAATACAGCAGATATTCAATTAAGTAATAATAGCTAACATGGTTAGAGTCCACTAGGCACTGTTCTACATACTCGGCATTTATTAACTCATTTACTCCTTACAGCTAAAATGAATTCTTTGTTGGACAAATAAAAACATTCATAGGAAGCAGCAGGTCAGAAATGGGAAAACTTAAAAACTTTAGTATATGTGGAGGAGTGTTTGTACTCTAGGTGAGTAATTGATATAGATACAAGTAGTAGGACTATAACACTTACAACCAGTTTTAGGAGTTTTCTAAAGAGAAAGAATTGGATAAACCAATTACAGTAAATGAAGACTCGCTGAGAATACAGAACTTACATTTAGATCAAGAAAAGAGCAAAGAGTATTGCAATTAACTCCCCAAACCCAATAAACATAGGAATTCAGACTGTACCATAAAAAGCCTCAAGTAATTGTATGTGTGAACTGAGGTAGTTTCAAAAACACTGTTAATGCCATAGAAAAAGTATAAAGTTTATAACTTTTTATCAAGTGATTATAAAATTAAAACCAAAAGGGGGTTGAGGGAATAAAACTATAATCATATACATGTATATGTATATGTGTGTGTAATAGTTCATTCAGTGAATATTGATAGCTACTATTTGCTACACATTGATTTAGACAGGAGGGGACAACATAATCAATACAACAACCATGTCCTCATGGAGTTAAAACAACAGATATTCTAGGTCCAGAAAACTGAAGAATAATAAATCGAACAGTATTATATAACATAAGCTGAAGAGACTAAAGATAATAAAGTTATAAGTTATTCCTAATTCACAAATTCACTGCAATTCCAACCAGAATTCCTCAGTGGCCCTTTTTTCCCTTCATTTCACTTTGTTTTGAAATTCACTTTTAACTGTGAGTTCTAAAGAACAGCAAGAGAATTATTGAATCTGATTTCTTTATAGAAATTTTACATATGATAAAATGGTTTATACCAGTAGAGAAAGGTTGGATTTAAAGGTATTAGAATAATTGACAATATATATCATAGTAATAAGAGAAGCAAAGAAAACCACAATGAACTATTACAAAATCTTCATATTAACATAAGCATCACAGTACCAATTAGTGGAAAAATGTGGAGCAATAGGAATATTCTTTCATACAGTGCAGCTGATAATAGTTTTTTGAAAAGGATAATCTGTCAATATCTAGTAAAGTTGAAGATACGGATACTCGTTGACCCAGCAATTCCACACTTAAGCCTCTACAGACCCTCCTCTCATGTATCGAGATGTACATGAAGACCCACCTCACTGTTTGTGAGAATAAAAGTTTAAGGCAAGCAAAATAACCATTAGAGTTTAAATAAGTTGAGTTGAAGTTAAAATGAATGAACTAGAATACTTCTATAAAACTGATATATGTCAAACAATACTGAAATTGAACCAGAGAGTATTTTGTATTATATGGTCCCACTTATTTATATAAAATTTGAAAACATGCAAATCAATACCATGTAAATTTTTCATGGCTAAATACCATATGGAAATAGCATAATAACATTTGTGACAAAATAATCATCAAATTGTGAGGACCTCTGGGGAGGGAGAAAAAATGAGATTGAAGAAAGAATGCAAAGGGAGGTATCTTTTAATAATTTATTTCTTAAAAAAAATAAGCAACTATAGCCAATTCTTCTAAATTGATAAAGCTGGTTGTGGGTTTTTATTCTCTGTATCTTTCTGTATATTTAAACTATTTCATAATTAAACATTTAAGTAATGTTTGCTTTTGTCAGTTACTTCTATACTTCACTGAAGGCATGCCACAGTCACCATTCACCCAATCCATATTCACCATTTTCTTCAGAAAGAAGCTTGCATACAGTCAACTTCCAGATGTAATCACTGCTAAAAATTTGGTGACTATCCTTTCAGGCATCAGTGTTTTGAGAATGATTATATTTTTATGCTGAGAGTTTTTAAACCTACTTACTAATGTTTTTCTTCCATCATTAATTTAATTTTATGGCTTCACCCATAGCATTTGAAGTTCCCAGGCCAGGGACTGAATGAGCCACAGCTGTAACCTACTGGATCCTTTAACCCACTGAGCCTGGCTGGTGATTGAACCTGCACCTTCACAGCAAACCTGGGCTGCTGCAGTCCGATTCTTAACCCACTGTGCCATGGGCAGGAACTCCTCACCCATCACTTTCCCACCTCCACAGTTTTACTGAGGTATGATTGACAAAATTGTGCATGTTGGAGTTCCCATCGTGGTTCAGTGGTAATGAACCCAACTAGTATCCATGAGGTGGTGGGTTCAATCCCTGGAATCGCTCAGTGGGTTAAGGAGTTGACCCCTTGCTTGGGAACTTCTATATGTTGCATCTGTGCCCTCCACCCCCCAAAAAACAAAAAACAAACAAAAAAAAACGCTATATATATATATTTTCTCTTAGGGACACCATGGCAGATGGAGGTTCCCAGGCTAGGGGTGGGATCAGAGCTACAGCTGCCAGCCTATGCCACAGCCACAGCAATGCAGGATGACCGAGCTGCATCTATGACCTACACCACAGCTCATGGCAATGCTGGATCCAGACATACTGAGTGAGGCTAGGGACAGAACCTGCATCCTCATGGATACTAGTTGGATTAATTTCCACTGCACCACGAAGGGAACTTCAAAACTGCTATAGTTTTAATGTGGCACATTGTTTTCCTCTAGTCTATTTTTACTGAAATGTAATTCACATGCAATAAAATTCACCCTTTTAAAGCATACAATTTAACTTTTGCTTTTTTCCCCCCATTTCAGCTGCACCTGAGTCATATGGAAGTTTCTGGGCCAGGGATCAAATCCAAGCTGCAGCTGCAGCCTATGCTGCAATTGCAGCAATGCCAGATTCTTAACACACACTGCACCAAGGTAGGAACTCCAACCCAGCATTTTAATATATAAATAAAATCTGCAATCATCACTGCTATCTAATTCCAGGACATTCTATCACTAACAATCACTATTTCCCCCCAACTACTCCAGTCTCTGGCAACTAGTAATCTACTTTCTGCCTCTATGAATTTGCCTATTCTGTATAATTCCCATTATAAAGTATGTTTTTCAAATTAATTTATTTTGCCTTATTTGGGCCACACCTATGGCTTATGGAGGTTCCCAGGCTAGGGGTCTAACAGGAGCTGTAGCTGCCTACCTTTGCCACAGCCACATCTGCAACCGAGCCGCGTCTACAACCTACACCACAGCTCACGGCAACGCCGGATCCTTAACCCACTGAGCAAGGCCAGGGAATCGAACCTGCAACCTCATGGTTTCTAGTCAGATTCGTTAACCACTAAACCATGACGGGAACTCCTATACAGTATGTTTTATGACTGGCTTATTTCTATTAGCATCATGTTTTCAAAATCCATGTTGTAGTATGTATCAGAATTTGATTCTCTTTAAAAAATAGACTCTGTTTTAGAGAAGTTTTTATGTTCACAGCAAAACTGAGTGAAATGTACAGAGATTTCCCATATACCCCCACCCCCACACATGCATGGCCTCCCCTATTATCAGCATTCCTCACTACAAAATTTGTTATAGCTGATGAATCTATATTGGTATGCCATTATTCAGAGTCCAGAGTTTACATTAGGGTTTACACTTGATATTGATTATTGTATGGGTTTAGATAACTGTGATGGCATGAACCCACCATTATAATATCATACAGAGTAGTTTTACAGCCCTAAACATTCCCTGTGTTCTGTTTATTTGTCCCTCCCTGCCCACTAACTGGCAATCATAAATTGTTTTTACTGTCTCCACAGTTTTACCTTTTCCAGAATGTTAGATATTTGGACTCATACTGTAGGTAGCCTTTTCACACTGACTTCTTTCACTTAGTAATACGCATTTAAATTTCCTCCAGGTCTTTTCATGACCTGACAGCTGATTTCTTTCTTTCTTCCTTCCTTCCTTCCTCCCTCCCTCTTCTTTTCTTTTCTTCCTTTCTTTCCCTCCCTTCCTTCCTTCCTCCCTCTTTTCTTTTCTTCCTTTCTTTCCCTCCCTCCCTCCCTTCCTTCCTTCCTTCCCTTCCTTCCTTCTCTTTCTCCTCCCCCCTTCTTTGTCTTTTTAGAGCTGTACCTGCTGCCTACGGAGGTTCCCAGGCTAGGGGTCAGACAGCTGACTTCTTTTTAGGGCTGAATAATATTCACTGTCTGGATGTACCACAGTTTGTTTATTCATTCACCTGGCAAAAGATATCTTAGCTACTTCCATGATTTGGCAATTGTGAATAAAGCTGCTATAAACATCTATGTGCAGGTTTTTATGTGCACATAAGTTTTCAGCTCCTTTGAGAAAGTACCAGGGAATACAATTACTAAATCTTATGGTAAGAGCTTCATTCCTGGAGTTCCTGTATTGGCGCAGCAGAAACGAATCCGACTAGGAACCATGAGCTTGTGGGTTCCATCCCTGGCCTTGCTCAGTGGGTGAAGGATCCGGCATTGCTGTGAGCTGTAGTGTAGGTTGCAGATGCGGCTCAGATCTGGCATCGCTGTGGTTCTGGTGTAGGCTGGCAGCAACAGCTCCAATTAGACCCCTAGCCTGGGAACCTCTATACGCTGCGGATGCAGCCTTAAAATGACAAAAAGACAAAAAAAAAAATTCATTCCCTTGTATTGACAAAAAAATATTCTCGTCTGTACATGCCACATTTTATTTATCCATTCTTCAGTGGATGGATATTTGTATTGTTTCCACATTTTGGCTATCCTGAATATTGATGCTCTGAACATTGTATACAAGTGTTATGTGGACATATGTTTTTATTTCTTTTGAATATATGACTGGGAGTAGAATTGCTGAGTCACATGGTAATTCTATGTCTGACTTTGGAGGAACTACTGAAATGTTTTCCAAAGTTATCACATCATTCTCAATGCCAGTGTATGGGCATTCCAGTTTCCCCACATCTTAACCAACACTTATTGTACATCACTGACATTATAACCATCCCAATGAAGTGGTACTTACTATTTTTGGTTTTGTTTTGCATTTCCTTAATGACTAATGATATTGAGCATTCTTACATATTTTTATTTGCACTTTGTATATCTTTGGAGAAATGTCTATTCAAATCCTTAAAAAAAATTTGAATTGCTGTCTTAGTTCAGGATGCTTTAACAGAATACCATAGACTGGGTGACTTAACAAACATTTATTCCTCACAGGTCTGGAAGCTAGAAGGTTAATATCAAGATACTGGCAGATCTGATATCTAGTAATAGCAGTCTCCTGGTTTGCAGATGGTCACCTTCTTATTGTATCATCACATGGCCAAGAGAAAACTCATCCCTTTGTTTCTTTTTATGAAAGCGCTAATCCAACTCATGAGTGCTACACCCTGAAGACATAATTACCTCCCAAAGGCTGCACCTTCCAACTGGGTGTTAGAATTTCAAGATAATGTATCTGGGGGTGGGTTATATACTATACTCAGTCCATAACAATGGGGTTCTTTTCTTATTGTTGAATTATAAGAGTGCTTCTCATATATTCTAAGTTCAAATTCTGCTATGGTCTGAATGCTTGTTTCCCCCCTTCAAAAAAAGTTCATATGTCAAATCTTAATGCCAAATGTGATGGTATTTGGAGGTAGGGCCTAAAGGAGGTGATTAGGTCATGAGGGCAGAGCCCTCACAAATAGGATTAGTGCCCCTATAAAAGAATCCAGAAAGGAGTTCCCACTATGGTGCAATGGGAACTGGACAGGCAGCATCTCTGCAGTGCTGGGACACAGGTTCGATGCCCAGCCTGGCACAGTGGGTTAAGGATCCAGTGTTGTCGCAGCTGTGCTGTAGGTCACAACTGTGGCTTGGATTCAGTCCCTTGCCTGGGAACTCTATATGCTGTGGGGTGGACAAAAAAGAAAAAAAAGAGAGAGAGTCCAGAGAGCTTGACTGCCCCTTCTGCCACGTGAGGACACAGTGAAAAGATATCCACAGTGAAAAGATATCCACAGTGAAAAGAACCAGAAAGTGGAGTGTCACCAGACATGGAATCTGCCTGCACCTTGATCTTATACTTCCAAGCCTCCAGAACTGTAAGAAATAAATTTCTGTTTATAAGTCATTAAGCTATGGTATTCCTTTTGGTAGACCGCAAGGCTAAGACTGAAATGAATCACTTATCAGATATGTTATTTACAAACACATTCTCCCTTTTTACAGGTTGTCTTTTCACTTTCTTAGTGGTGCCCTTTGAAGCAAAAAAGTTCTTGATTTTGAAGAATTCCAATTTGTCTATTTTTTCTTTTGTTACTACTCTTGATATCATATCCAAGAAACCATCAATCCAAGGGCACAAAGATTTACACCTGTGTTTTGTTCTAAGACATTTAGAATTTTAGCTCAGACATATTTCTGCATCAATTGATATGATTATATAATTTTCCCTCTTCATTCTAGTAATTTAGCACATTACATTGGTTTTCATATGTTAAAAACACCCTTACAGGACTAGGATAAATTCTACTTGGTCATAGTGTATAATCCCTTTAACAGGCTGCTAAGTTCACTAGCATGTTCCTTTTGCTAGCACTGGGTCAAGGACCTTTGCATTTATATGCATAAGATACACTGGGTTGTAGCTTTTATTTCTTGTAGTTTTTTTGGTTTTGCTTTGGTATCTAGGTCATATTGACCTTGTAGACTGAATCTGGAAGTATTCCCTCCAATTCAATCGTTGGGAAGAATTTGAGAAGTACTGGTGTTGTTCTTTAAATGTTAGTTCGCCAGTGAAGCCATCTGGTCCTTGGCTTTTCTTTGTTGGGAGGTTTTTGATTATTGATTTAGTTTCCTTTTTTTGTATTAGAAAGACTTCATTTTTCTGTTTTTGTTTTGCTTTTTTTTAGGCGGCACCTGTGGCATATGGAAATACCCAAGTTAGGGGTCGAATCAGAGCTATAGCTGCCAGCCTATGCCACAGGCACAGCAACTCAAGATCTGAGCTGAGTCTGCAACCTACACCACATATCATGGCAATGCCAGATCCTTAACTCACTGAGCAAGGCCAGGGATCAAACCCGCATCCTCATGGATACTAGTTGTGTTCATTACCCCTGAGCCACAGTGGGAACTCCCTCTATTTCTTCTTGAGCTGATTTTTGTAGTTTGTGTGTTTCCAGGAGTTTCTACATTCCATCAAGGTTTTCTGGTTATCTGGTTGGCCTACAACTGTTTATGGTATTCTCTTATAATCCATTATATTTCTGTAAAATTTATAGTAACATTCCTACTTTCACTTCTGATTTTAATGATTTAAGTCTTTCCTCCTACTCCCCCTCTAGTCAATCTAGACAAAAGGTTATGAATTTTGCTATTATTTTCAAAGAACCAACATCAAGATTTTTTAATTTTCTTTATCTTTAAAAATTCACTATTTTGTTTATCTTTGATCTAATCTTTTTTTTTCTGTCTTTTTAGGGCCACATCTGTGGCATATGGAAGTTGCCAGGCTAGGGGTTGAATTGGAGTTATAGCTGCTGGCCTATACCACAGCCACAGCAACACAGGATCTGAGCCAGGTCTGCAACCTATACCACAGCTCAGGGCAATGCCTGATCCTTAACCCACTGAGCAAGGCCAGGGATTGAACCTGTGTCCCCATGTATACTAGTTGGTTTTGTTAACCACTGAGTTACAGTGGGAACTCACATCTGCTCTAATCTTTAATTCCATTCTTTTGAAAGCTTTGGGTTTAGCTTGTTTTTTTTCTAGACTCATGTAGTGTAAAGTTAGGTTACTGACTTGACATCTTTCTCCTTTTTTTTTTTTCTTTTTACGACCATACCTGGTGGCATGTGGAAGTTCACAGAATCAGAGCTGCAGCTGCAGCCTACACCACAGCCACAGCAACACAAGATCTGAACTGCATCTGTGGTCTATGCTGCAGTTTATGGCAATGCCAGAATCTTAACCCAAGCCAGACCAGGGATCAAACCCACATCCTCTCAGAGAAAATGCTGGGTCCTTAACTCACTGAGCCATAATGGGAACTCCTTTTATTCTTCTTTTTTAAAAAATGTAAATGTTTACAGGTATAAATTTCCCTCTAATTTGGATGCATCCCATAAGTTTTGGTATCTTGTGTTTTTACTTCAGTTTGTCTCAAGGTATTTTCTAATTTCCTTTGTGATTTCATCTTAGATGCATTGGTTAAGAATGTGTTTAATTTCTACATTTTTGTGGATTTTCCACTTTTCCTTCTGCTATTTATTTCTAGTTTCATTCTACAGGGCTCACTGCATTCCATAAGTTTTGCTATGTTGTATTTTTATTTTCATTCATATGATATTTTCTAATTTAATTTTTGATTTATTTAATCTTTCAATTTTTAAAGAGTGTTATCATTTAATTTTCACATTTATGTGAAGTTCCCATTTTCCTACTGCTACTGTTATTTCTAGTTTCATTCCACTGTGATTAGTAAATACACTTGGTATATTTCCAGCCTTTTAAAATTTATTAGGACTTGTTTTGTGGCTTATTATATGATCTTTCCTCAAGAATGTTCAATGTGCAATGAATATTGAGAAAACAATGAATTTTCTATTGGGTGTTCCATGTGTGTCTGTTGGTTTAAAGTATTTTTCAAATCCTCTATTTTCTTACTGATCTTCTGTCTCACTGTTTTAGTCATTACCAAAAGTGAAGTGTTGAAGTTTCCAACTACTATTGTATATGAATTTCTACCTTCAGTCATTTCATTTTGCTTCATATAATTTGCAGCTCTGTTACTAGTCCATAACAGTGCATATTATGAACTGAATGTTTGTGTGACCTTATGTAACATGGAATACACACTTTGCAAAAATAGCTTAGAGAAGTCACTACACAAATAGAAGACTGCAATTCCAAATAAGCCAAAATCAGCAATCCCTGAGGAGGAGAAGGATATAATTTTCAGACTTAGAACTTTCTTTTACTTAAAATGTCCACATCTCAGAAAAAAAGTACAAAGCATGCAAAGAAACAGGAAAGTCCCATTCATATATTAAAGAGCTTGACAGGAACTATCACCAGGAAAACCCAGACACTGGAATTACTAGTCAGATACATTAAATCAACAATCTTAAATATGCTCAATGAGCTAAAGAAAACCATGGACCAAAAAACTAAAGGACATTTTAAAAAATATATAAACAAAAGTGAATGTCAATCGAAAGACAGAAATTATAAAAACAAACTAAACAAATTCTGGAGCTGGAAAGTACAGTAGCAGAAATGAAAAAATTCACCCGTTCAATGGCAGATTTGAGAAGGGGGGCAGGAAACTTAGTAAACTTGAAGATAAGACATTTGAAATGATCTAAAGAGCAAAAAGAAAAAAGAATGAAGATGAATTCTTATTGTGGCTCAGTGGGTTAAGAACCTGACTAGTATCCATGAAAATGCGAGTTCAATTCCTGGCCTCGCTACGCAGGCTAAGGATCTGGCATTGCCACAAGCTGTGGCGTAGACCAGAGATGTGGCTCAGATCTTGTGTTGCCATGACCGTGGCAAAGGTGGCAGCCGCAGCTCCAATTCATCCCCTAGCCCAGGAACTTCCATATGCTGCAGGTGCAGCCCTAAGATGAATAAAAAAAGAAAAATGAATGAAGAAAACGGGAGAGACTTGTGTGACAATATCAAGCATACCAATATATGCATAATAAGAACCCAGAAGGGGGAGGGAGAAATGGACAAGAAAAACATTTGAAGAAATGAATGCTAAAATCCCCCCAAACTTGATGAAGACATGAAATATATGCATCCAAAACTCTCAATATATTAACTGTAAGCAGGAAAACTCAAAAAATCCACACTGAGATATGTTAAATTATTGAAAATTAAAGACAAAGACAAAAACACTGAAAGCAGCAAGAGGTATAATCAATTTGTCACATACCATGGAGCTTCAACAACATCAGCTCATTTCTTTTCAGAAACCATGGAAGACAGAAGAGAGTGAGATGGTATGTTTAATGTCCTGAAAGAGAAAAACAAAAACAAAATGTTGACAGTTGTTCTATAGTTTGCAAAATTATCTTTCAAGAATGAAGAAGATATTGAGATAGTCCCAGATAAAAGCTGATGGGGTTTGTTACTAGTAGACCTTCTGTTGTGACTGTGTTACACTAACATTTGGGGCTACTTAAGAGCCCCAGGGTGCTGGAGGGTGAACTGCAGTTCAAAAACAGGCCACAAAAGAATTGAACTAGAGAAGTTTATTACTCACAGTTCTTGGGGGAGGTGTACACAGTGCACCTCAAGGGGCCACAAAGAAAGGTAAGTCAGGGTGCATGCAGAGTACAGAATGTAGGGCAAATGCCTTTATTAGGGTCTGTGGGTAGGGTGTTTGGAGTTCCCATGCTAAAGCCAGATTTGCTACTTCAAACCAAAAAGAATGCATTTTGGTAAGCTTGACAGGGGATCTTATCAAATGATACACAAAGGTGAAGGCCCTGAAAAACAGGAGAGACTTTGTTAAAAGGGCCGTTAGGGCAGTCCTATCAGGAACTTACATTTACTAGTGACTCTGTGGGCTCTTATCTAGGGTGTATGCTTGGTGGGGGAGCTAGTCAAGGCCCTTGCAGGTCACTTTCACACAAAATTGATGCCAAGGCAGCAATGTTAGTGGAATTATTTAGCTAAACGCTCAAGACTTTCTTCATAAGAAATGCTTCAGGCTAAAATGAAAGGACAGTAGATAGTAACTTGAAGCCACAAATACACAGGTAAATATAAAACTGGTATTATTGTATTGCTTAGAACTGTTTTTTCTGATTTAAAAGCAAAGCGTAAAATATAATAATTATATGTTAATGGACACAATGTATAAAGATACAAGATGTGACAATAATATGAAGAGGGGCAAAGACTTACAGAAGCAGACTATACTAGTGAGGCTAAGTTAGTATTATTTAAACTATGTTATAAATTTCAAATGTTAATTGTAATTGCCAAAGGAAACACTAGGAAATATAAAAATATACAGAAAAGGAAAGAAAAGAATCAGTCATATTCTACCATAAAAATTAACTAAACAAAAGAAATCAACTAAGTAGAAAAGAAATGGAGAGATTCAGGAACAAAAAGCATATAAGATGTACAGAAAACAATAAGAGAAGCCCTTCCTTATTATGAATTACTTTAAATGTAAACGGATTAAATTCTCCAATTAAATGGCAGATTGGTAGAATGTATAAAAAGCACAATCCATCTATACGCTGTCTATAAGAGACTCACTTTAGATACAAGGACATAATAAGATTAAAAAGATTGAAAGATTCTCCATGCAAATAGGAACAAAGAGACAGCTGAGATGGCTATATTATTGTCAGACAAAATAGACTTTAAATAAAAAATGGTTATAAAACACATAAAAGTTTCAATATGTATTGAAAATTTAATTAACAATCCGAGTTCCTGTCGTGGTGCAGCAGTTAATGAATCCGACTTGGAACCATGAGGTTGTGGGTTCGACCCCTGGCCTCACTCAGTGGGTTAAGGATCTGGTGTTGCCGTGGGCTGTGGTGTAGGTTGCAGACGTGGCTTGGATACTGCGTTGCTATGGCTGTGGTGCAGGCCAGCAGCTACAGCTCCGATTAGACCCCTAGCCTGGGAATCTCCATATGCCACGGGTGCAGCCCGTGCTAAAATGACAAAAGCAAAAAAAAAAAAAAAAAAAAAATTTAATTAACAATCAAGTTAAGAAGAAAAATGGGAATTTTATTTGAGCCAAACAGAGGATAATACCTGGGAGAAAGACTCTCAGAAAGCTCCGAGATCTGTTCTGCCTGTTAGAAGTCAAAAGCACAGTTATATACATTTTCAAGACAAAAGATCATACATCCAAATGACATACTGATATTTTACATAAAGTTCTCCAAAGATACATAGTTCAGATAAGCACGTACAGAGTTAGCAGCAAGTCAGTACAACCTCTACAGAGTTGGGAAAGAATGCTATCATTTTGAGAAGTTGCATACTGCTAGTATCAGAAGAAAGGGGGAAAAATCTTTATAGTCTAGCAAAGAATTCCCATCTTTGACAAGGTCTGGATAATCTGTAAAGCAGATGCATCTGCAAATTGCTGGAGCAATGAAGCCCAAATGGACACATGGAGAGAATTTTTTAATTAAATTTTCTTGTCCTGCCTTAAAATAAAATTTTATATCATCAAATGCATTCTTAAATATGTTTTTAATGCAGTTCCCGATGTGGCACGTTGGGTTAAGAATCTGACTGCAGGGGTTTGGGTCACTCAGGTTCCATCTCCAGCCCTATGCAGTTAAAAGATCCAGCATTGCTGAAGCTCTGGCTCAGATTCAGTCCCTGGCCTGGAACTTCCATATGCCCGAGGTGCAATCATTAAAAAAATTTTTATTATAGATTCTTGTTTACCAATGGAAAATCCTTTTTCATTTCTTTAATTCTAAAGGTAAATATATTTTAAAATTTCAAAGAATTAGAAATGTTTTAAGAAATATCTGTCCAGACAGAGATTAAACACCATTAACTTGTATCTTTTTAAAAAAGTTATTTGTGGGTTGGATTGAATAAAAACTATATTGGCTACATTTTTTTGGGACCAGTTATTATAATCAGCACTAGGGAAAGAGACCTGAAAGATATGGTTTAGTTCTAAAGCGTATTGTAGTTTAATTGGGGAGGCCAGAATGTGTAAAAGGTAAAACTACAAATAGTGAAACTAGTTTAAAATATAAAGCAAAGATTCTTAAAATTCTAGCATAATCACAGGTTTTTATTTGTTTCTCCATTCATTTGGGAGGAGAAGGCAGTGACATTACACTTCTCAAAAATTAAAAAAAATACAAAGGTGTGAGTTCCTGTCATGGCTCAGCAGTAATGAACCCGACTGGTATCCATGAGGACACAGGTTCGATCCCTGGCCTTGCTCAGTGCGTTAAGGATCTGGCATTGCTGTGAGCTGTGGTATAGGCTGTGTCTGACACAGCTCGGATCCCACGTTGTTGTGGCTGTGGTGTATGCCAGCAGCTACAGCTCCCTAGCCTGGGAACTTCCATATGCTGTGGGTGTGGCCCTAAAAAAAAGGAAGGAAGGAAATACAAAAATGGAACAGCATTATTAAAAACTGAAGAGGTAATGTGGGGCAAGGATTTCACATCAACCCAAGTTTTCCTTCGAGTACAAACGCTATAGAAAAATAGTTTTTATTATGTACTCATTCCTATAGTCCTTCCAGAGGAATGTTAGAGGAAAAGCTTCATCACTAAGATTTTATTGGGAAAACTATTAAAATGACTGAAAGCCAGCAATGAATATATTTAATTATATAGATTCTGAGTATGATTTATCCAATTTCCCTCAAAAAGAACATCCTGAAAAGCTATAATACAATATCACAACCAGGATATGGACATTAGTATAATCTGATAATCTTATTTTCCCAGTTTTACTTGTACTAATTGGCATATGAATCTGTGTTCAATCCTACACAATTTTATCACGTGTGAGTATCCACCAGCTTTGTCAAAATGTAGAATGGTTCATCACAAAAATCCCTTGCATTGCCCTTTTAAAACCACACTCACATCCCTCCTGTCCTTTCATTCCCATATCCTTAACCCCTGGCACCCCCTCATCATTTCTACATTCCTATAAGTTTAGCATTTCAAACATGTTATGTAAATGGAATCATACACTTTGTACCCTACTGAAATTTTTTTTCCCCATTTAGCATTATTCCCTGGAGATTCATTCAAGGTCTTAAGTATGTGTCAACGTTTCATTCTTTTTTAAAAAAATTTAATTGCTGACTATTATTCCATGGTTTGGATGTACTATGGTTTGTTTAACCATTCAGTTTTTGGCTATTTCAAACAAAGCTGATATGAATATTTGTGGACTTTAAATTTCATTCAGTTCAACACATTTTTAAAAAAATTCCTTCAGACTTCCTCTTTGACCCATGGATTGTTCAGAAGTGTTTGGTTAATTTCCAAGTGTTTGATGTTTTTCTTGTCTTCTGTTTCTATTGATTCTAGTTTTATTCCAGTATGGTCAATGGACATATTCTGTACGATTTCAATTCTTTTAAATCTGTTGATGCTTATTTTATGACCCAGCAGATAGTCTATCTTGGTGAATGTTCAGAGTGCTTAAAAGAAAGTGTATTCTGGAGTTCTCTTGTGGGGCAGCAGGTTAAGGATCCGGTGTTCTACTGTTAGTGGGTGGAGTGTTCAAAAACATTTAATTATAGTTCTAAAATTAAAATAAAATGAACAATGTCACTCTGAGCATATTTTTAAGCTTTCCATAGGGGATATATCTATTCTATACGCTTACTGTATCTGTAAACTAAGTCATTACGCATGTGCATCTTTAAAACTAATAGGTACTGCCAATGTTTCGAAAGTAGTTATGCTTTTCACTCTCATTAGAAGATGAAATTCCCATTTCTTCAAATCCTCATCAACTCTTGATACTTGCCAACTATTTTTGCCAATAGACGTTTGTGAGAAGGTATCTGTGTAGTTCTGGTTCACATCCCTGATTACTAATGAGGATGAACAATTTTTCTTATGCTTATTGATTATTTATGCTTTTTTACTGTAAAATCTGTATGGATTTCTACACTTTCCAATTCACTTGAGCTTTTATGACTGAAAGGACCTTGTATTTTCCAGATATTCATCCACTTTTGTGCTAGTTATCAATTTATTGCCTCAGTGCTCCAAATTCAACTTTCAGTGTCTATTGTGCTATTAAATGGACTGACTTCTAAGTGTTTTCTCCTTTACAGTGAGCATGATGTTAAGGTTTTCAACTGGCTTCCCTTACTGTACTGAGTGTGCATCGTTTTGCTTTTTCTTGCTCCTCCTATATGTTTGTTTAGTAGTGTGGGTATATGAGAACTTTGAGGGATGTTCTGCCCCCTGCCATGTACCTAGAGAGCATATAGTCCCTTGATGACTCTGGAACCCAGCCAAGGACAACTGACTACCTTCTCGATGCAGACAATCTGAAATGTAGCCCTTGGGCCATGTATCTTCTGACTTTCCCTAGGTGCCCACACAACAGCTGTGGGTCACTTATGCCCTGGTGGTTGCCCATGGCCCTTTCAATGCAGACATTGTGCTCTCCAAAGTTTGTATCCACAACTCAACTCTATCAGGTGCAACTCAATTGTGTCCCAAAGGTTTGTTTCCTGCTTGCTCAATGACTAGATCAGCTCTGGCCCTGGAGACCCACAAAAATTCTCCACCATCCAGTGGGACTGAAACCACACCTTCTGTGAAGCTTGAACCCCAGATTTAGATGGGGTCCACTTTAAAATGTATCCTTCCTTTGAAAATCTCCCTCAGCCTTTGGGTATTCTCCAGAGTTCTTTTACATCTTTATATTTCCTTTTACCATAGTTTAATATTTCTTTATATTCCATCTAGGTCCAGAAATGGAAGTAAAATATATCCTTTAATAGCCATATTAAATATTTACATTAACTGGAATTAACCATGTATTAGGATTTATACTTTTACGTAAATTAGCAAGTGAGAGGGAAACTGCATATCACTTCTGATGTTTCACTTAGTCAAAGGGCATAACTGGCAGGGAAGAATGGGAAATTTGGTACTTGTCTGGGTAGTCAGGTGCCTAGGAGAAAAATGGAGAATTTTGGAATTCTGCCAAAATTATGGTACATCAATAAAAGAATATATAGATATAAGAATATTACCATAAAAATGAAGATATTCTTCATGTCTGAGACGATCTCAAGGACAAAATATATTTTCCAAGAACACCCACCAAAATAAATCCATCTTATATAAAATGTAACATTCTCTAATTAAGATACAGTACCAAACTAAAAAGATTTTGCACAGTGAAAACTATCAATAAAACAAAAAGGCAGAATTCCCATTGTGGCTCAGCAGTTAATGAACCTGACTAGGATCCATGAGGATGTGGGTTCAATACCTGGCCTCACTCAGTGGGTTAAGGATCTGGTGTTGCCGTGAGCTGTGGTGTAAGTCGCAGATGCAGCTTGGATCCCATGTTGCTGTGGAGTAGGCCAGCAGCTACAGCTCTGATTGGACCCCTGGCCTGAGAACCTCCATATGCCTCAGGTGCACCCCTTAAAAAAAAAAAAAGGGACAAAAAAGGCAACCTAATGAATAGGAGAAAATATTTGCAAATATACAATAAGGGGTTAATATCCAAAATATACAAAGAACTCATATAACTCAACATCAAAAATACAACCTAATTAAAAATGGGTGGAGGACCTGAATAAACATTTTTTCCAAAGAACACATACACATGGCCAACAGACACATGAAAAGATGCTCAACATCACTAATCATCAGGGAAATACAAATCAAAACCACAGTGAGATATGACTTCACACTCATCAGAACAGCTATCAAAAAGACAACAAATACTAAAGTGTAGGGAACCCTTGCACATTGTTGATAGGATTGTAACTATGCAGCCGCTGTGAAAAACAGTATGGAAGTTTCTCTAAAAATTAAAAATAGAACTGCCATATTATCCAAGAATTTCACTTCTGGTTATTTACCTAAAGAAAACAAAAACACTAATTCAAAAAGATATATGTTCCCCAGTGTTCACTGCAGTGTTACTTACACGTCAAGACATGGAGCAACCTAAGTATCCACTGACAGATGAATGGATAAAGAAGTTTTTGTATATACATATTCAATGGAATATCACCCAGTCATGAAAAATGAAATCTTGCCATTTTGAACAACATGGTTGGATGTAGAGGGTATTACACTAGGTGAAATGTTAGAAAAAACAAATACCATATGCTCTCACTTATATGTGGAATCTAGAAAACAAAATGAAAACCAACTCATATATCTATAATATAAACATATATATAATATATTTCTAGAGAACAAATGGAGGCTTGCCAGAGAGGCAGAATAGGTGAAAGAAATTGAGATTCAAATCTCCAGTTATAAAATAAATAAGCCATGAGGATATAGTATACGGCATAAGGAATATGGTCAACAATATTGTAATAACTTCATATGGGGATAGGTGGTTACTAGATTTACTATGATGATATCATAATATATGCAAATGTCAAATCACTATGAGGTGCACCTGAAACTAACATAATATGTCATGCCAACTATACTTCAATAATAAAAACACAAAGTGCTCCAGAAATTAAAAAGAAAAAAAAAAAGATGTAACTGCTTAAAGCAACAGAAAATGGCAGAGGTGAGATTATGTGACTTCCAAGGCTAGGTATGGGTGCATGTTTATGGCATACTGTATTTTTCCAAATATGGCCAAAATATATCCCATTCTACAAGCTCTTCTTACAATATGACACGTCTTTCATTGAATTGTAACTGCCTCAACCAATGGAGTGTGAGTGATGTTATACGATTTCTGAGGATAGATCATAAAAATTACATGTACTTCTGCCTTCTTTGGGACACACTCTTGGAACGCAAGTCACCATGCTAGGTGGCCACAAAGAGGTATCACCTACAGGTATTGTGGCTGACCATCCTGTGGTCCAGGTGACAGCCAGAATCAATTGCCAGGCATGTGAACGAGTAAGTCTTTTGGTGATTCTAGCCTTTTGCCATCAAGAGACTCACCCCCTAGCTTTTAAGCCACTCCATCTGAGGCTGTGTAGACTAGAGAAGAGCTGTTGCTGACAAGCTCTGTCCAAATTTTTGTAGATATTTGAGCTAAATAATTATTGTATTTTAAGTTAAGTTTAGGTGCAGCAATTACAGTTATAGAAACTTCAATGACTGTCAAAACAGGTAAGTGAAAAAGAAAAGCACATTTAAAAAAGAGAGTATGTAATTTATATATATTTTAAAAGCAAATGGAAAAAGACATTTGAGGTATGTACATATGCATATTTTCATAACATAGTATCATAAATATCTTTGGAAAATTTACAAAAATGGGCCATTTCCTGATGAATTTGTACCACAGCCTGGGCCTGTTAAGGGGATTTGAGTCATAGGCTATTACAGGCCAAGATCGAGTTTCATTAATAGAACACTTCCCCTTAAAACTCATTAGGCTTTCAAACTATTTGCTATTGTTTAATTACGATGCCAAAAATTTTGTGTAAATAAAGTTTTAAGACTAATGATTCCTTTGGCTTAATTTCCCTGTTGCTCTTTCAGCTTTTTTTTTTTTTTGCCTTTTTGCCTTTTTGCCATTTCTAGGGCTGCACTCGCAGCATATGGAGGTTCCCAGGCTAGGGGTCTAACAGGAGCTGTAGCCACAGGCCTACGCCACAGCCACAGCAATGCGGGATCAGAGCTGCATCTGCAACCTATACCACACTTCACGGCAAAGCCGGATCCTTAACCCACTTAGCAATGCCAGGGATCGAACCCGCAACCTCATGGTTCCTAGTCGGATTCGTTAACCACTGAGCCACAACAGGAACTCCCTCTTTCAGCTTTCTAGGCCTTTAAGTTCCCAGGCAATTATACTGTACATTAAATATTTCACTTTAGTCACTTTCATATTTCTTTTCTTTTAAATCCCAAACTTCTCATCTCCCATACTTTTACCTAACTTTGCTTATCACTTCATGAAAGCACTGAAGGAATCAGAAGAACATTTCACAAGACTTCTTCTACCTCATTTACTCATGTCGCAGCATCTGCACCCCACATTCTGCCACTTATTGCCAGGAATAAACTTTCCATGGTATTAACCACAAAGCTAATCATTCCATCTACTAATCTTATCCCCTCTCACCTACATAAGGTCATTGCTCCAGTAATTCTCACTTCTTTGTTCTGAATTAACCATCTCCCTTACTGGATTATTCCAATCAGCAAAAAAATTGCAGTTACTTCTCTCATCCTGAAAACAAACAAAAAACACTATTCTTAACAGCTACTCTAATTAATGACATATTTCTTTGTTTTGTTTAACAGCAAAACACCAGCAAGTAGCTGTCTCTATATTCACTGTCTCCAGCTTCTATTCTATTTATGGCTTTTATTTCAATCACTCCACAAACACACCAAAGATACCCCTGCTCTTTTCAAGGTTGTTAACATCAATATCATTAAATCCAATATCCAACTCTTTTTTTCTTAAAAAATGTTTTATTAAATATAATTGATTTACAAATGTTGTGCCAATTTTTGCTGTACAGCAAAGTGACCCAGTCATACAGATACACTCCCTTCCAAAAGCCAGTTCTCAAGCCTTGCACAATTATGTAATCTGCCAATGGTATATGAAACCATTGATTATTCCTCCTTTGACTCACTTTGACTTCTGTAATGCCACACTGTCTCAGTTTTTCGACCATCTCAGTGGTCTTCCTTAGCATCTTTTGCTGGTTTGTCCATTTATCCATGAACTCTTAATGTTGGAACACACTGTGGATCAGTCTTTGCTAGTCTTTTCTCATTTATATGTAGGTCCTTAATGATTTTATTCCGCCTCCTTATTTTAAGTAAATACAAGCAATAACTACCAAATTAATACAATCTCTAGAATAGTACAGGCTAGAACACCCAATAAAATGACTCAATATTGTCATTTTATGTCTAAAAGACATTTCAAATGCAACATGTTCAAAACTGAAATCCCACTCTTCACCTACAAACCTGAAAGAACTGTAGCTTTCCCCATCACACCTGATGGGAACACATCTTTCTAGTTACTTGTGACCAAAACCTTTGAGTTAATGTTATCCTGGACTCTTCCTCTCACAGCCGACATCTAGCCCCTAAACAAATCTTGCCTGGACCACCCTATTTACCATATATCTACAATCCAACCATTTTTCGCCATTGTGACCCATTTGGTCTAAGCAACCATCAAGGCACCTGCCTTTTTTTTTAAAAACACGATAGCAACATGTCAGATCATGTCTGCCAAAACTCTCTAAGGGTTGCCCACTTCCCTCAGAATAAAATCCAAAATGCTTACAATGACTTACAAGAATGGCCTTTTTATCCAACCTCCTCTAGCAATCATCCCATTGCTGAGACCTCTATAATAAATAGCTTCCCTGAGATTCCTCAAATATCCCAGCATAGTCCCATTGTAAGGCCTTTTGCTCTAGCTTTTTCCTCTGTCTGGTATGCTCTTCCCTTAGATAATCATACCTCCAAATCTTGACTCAAACCTCTCCTTCTCCATGATCTACATTCTGATCATTTGACTTCATATAGCAACAAATACTGTCATATTCTTCTCAACCCCTTTTGAATGGCCTCTCCCCCATACCATTTATGTTCATACTCTCCAATTTATTATATTATTCCATTTCTTCCTGCTATAATTGCTCAATGATATATCCTAAACACCTATGACAGTGGCTGGAATAAAGTAAGTATTTAATAAATATAACTAACTCTAGAATGAAAGGCTTGGGTGGGGAAAGCATTTTAAAGTCATCTTTGGAAGGAGACTCACTGACTTTACATGGATGGGGCAACGGTCCCATTTCTGTTCAGACTTCTACTTTAAAACACTCCAAGTGGCTTTAGTTTGGGGTACAGAATCAGTCTCGCAGTTTGAATCCCGCAAGTTTCAAAATTATGAATTTACCATCAATCTAGATCAAGCACCTACAGGCAGAGACAGCATCTCTCTCTCTCTCTCTTTTTTTTTTTTTTAGGGCCACACCCACGGCATATGGAGGTTCCCAGGCTAGGGGTCTAATCAGAGCTGTAGCCACAGGCCTACGCCACAGCCACAGCAACGTGGGATCAGAGCCGCGTTTGCGACCTACACCACAGCTCATGGCAAAGCCAGATCCTTAACCCACTGAGTGAGTCCAGGGATCGAACCTGAGTCCTCATGGATGCTGGTCAGGTTCTTTAACTGCTGAGCCACTACAGGAATTCCACAGACAGCATCTCTTAACAAAGCAATATCACTTCCAAACTCTGCTAGCAGCCTCTGTAGCTAATTCTGCACTAAAATCATCTCTTCCACAGGACATTACTGAAAGCAGCAAGAAACATCCAACATACATATTCCAAATCACTCCTACCATTTTCTCTTACAGCCTTAATTAGTACAATATCTTCCTTGTCAGAAGGTAAGGAGTCTGCTCATTTCGGTTTTCTGGCCTGAAATGAGCAGATCTTCATTCTCCATCACCCTAAGTCAATGCCATATTCAAGATTTCTTTTACCCACAGCACTCTTCTTCCAGGTACAAACTTTTAAATCCATAATAATTTTTA
>PVHT020000178.1:1676723-1706369 GCA_004024745.2 Catagonus wagneri | reverse complement strand
AAAAAAGGATTTCTTAAATGTCCTATTCATACAAATACTGCTTCCACCCTGTTGACCTTCAAGGGAGGCTAAGAATTCAGTTACTAAAGTTAAAGAGGACATGGTTATTGGATAGGAAAATAGCAGTCTCTGACACAGTGTCATCATTTTTCATTGCAAAATGGACTATACTGTCAGCTTTTATTTCTAGTTTAACTCAAAAGCTGTGTACTTAAGTTTTTAAAAATTTCCTAGTAGGAAGATTTATTTTGGCTATGCATTTTTTCCATTTCTAAGTAATGTTCTTGAATTGTCCTCAGAGATGGCAGATAATATGAGCTTCTGGACTTTGTTACAATTCACACCTCTTCAAAAATCCACTGACTAAATCTATAGGATCTTTAAGAACACTATAAATTTCCTCTTACAGGATAAAGGATGAGATGTGAATGAAAGCTTTCTCGTATTCATCACAACATACAGTGCCACCACTCAAATAATCAGGGCTAAATGTTAATGAAAATATTTCTCAGTATTCAGGAATTCCCGTTGTGGTTCAGTATCCAACTAGTATCCATGAGGACTCAGGTTCAATACCTGGCCTTGGTCAGCGGGTTAAGGATCTGGTGTTGCCGTGAGCTGTGGTATAGGTTGCAGACACAGCTTGGATCTGGCGTTGCTGTGGCTGGCAGCCAAAGCTCCAATTCCACCCCGAGCCGGGGAATTTCCATATGCCACAGGATGCAGCCCTAAAAAGACAAAAAAAAAAAAAAAAAAGATTTCTCAGTATTCATTACAACAATAAATGTTCTCATCTCATGCAAATTCTCTGAAATAACACAAGTAATAATGCTTGCTAATGTCTGTAATATGCCATGATGAAGGCACTGTTCTAAGAACTTTACAGTTAAGAACTTACATAATACGTCCAAGAATCTTATAAGGAAGGTATTATTCTTAGGTCTGTCTGACAACTGATTAAACCAAAGCAGAAGTTAACTATCATGATAAATGTCACAAAGGAAAGCAACTGCAAGAGTCAAGATAATTTTGAAAAAGACATATGCTATGGCTAAAATTCTTTCTATATTTACATTAAAAGAATTATTTTCTTATCATCTGCTGACGTGTAATAGGTTTCCAATAATGATAGGTTTCCTACATGGATTACATTATCATTAGCTTTCCCCGATACAAATTCACTGATGCTGAACTTTATGAAGCAAATATGTTTCCACATTCACATTTTAAGCATTCTTTGATGATCATGGGTTAAGGTCCAGAGAAGCCTCTCTGTATTAATTACAAAGAATCAGAGAATTCATATATAAACTTGTGAGCCATGATTGAAGTCTATCCCACATTCCTTATATTCAAAGGATTTCTCACTGATATGAATTCTTTGATGTTGAGTTAGTTGTGAACCACGAGTAAAGGCCTTCCCACATTGCTTACATTGATATGGTTTCTCACCAGTATGAACTCTCTGATGTCGAGAAAGATGTGAACTCTGAGTAAAGGCTTTTCTACACTCTTTGCATTCATAGGGTTTCTCACCAGTATGGATTCTCTGATGTAGAGTAAGTTGAGAACCATGACTAAAGGCTTTCCCACATTCCTTGCATTCATACGGTTTTTCTCCAGTGTGAATTCGCTGATGTTGAGTAAGTTGTGAACCACGAATAAAAGCCTTCCCACATTCCTTACACTGATATGGTTTCTCACCTGTATGAATTCTCTGATGCTGTATAAGTAGTAACCCACGAGCAAAGGCCTTTCCACATTCATTACATACATAGGGTTTCTCACCAGTATGAAGTCTCTGATGTTGAGAAAGATGTGAACTCTGTGTAAAGGCCATTCGACATTCTTTACATTTATAGGGTTTCTCACCAGTGTGAATTCTCTCATGTTGAGTAAGCTGTGAGCCACGAATAAAAGACTTGCCACATTCCTTACACTCATAGGGTTTCTCACCAGTGTGAATTCTCTCATGTTGAGTAAGTTCTGAGCCACGACTAAATGTCTTTCCACATTCTTTGCATTCATAGGGTTTTTCACCAGTATGAATCCGTTGATGTCGAGTAAGGAGGGAGCCACGATTAAAGGCCTTTCCACATTCCTTACACTGATAGGGTTTCTCACCAGTATGAATTCTCTGATGCTGAGAAAGTTGTGAGCCATGACTAAAGGTTCTCCCACATTCCTTACATTCGTAGGGCTTCTCATTGGTATGAATTCTCTGGTGTTGAGTAAGCTGTGAGCCACGGATAAAAGCCTTCCCACATTCTTCACATTTATAGGGTTTTTCACCAGTATGAATCCTCTGATGCTGCATAAGTAATGAGCCACGAATAAAGGCCTTTCCACATTCCTGACATTCATATGGCTTTTCCCCATTATGAATCTTTTGATGTTGAGAAAGCTGTGAGCCACAAATAAAAGCTTTGCCACACTCCTTACACTCATAGGGTTTTTCACCAGTATGAATTCTCTTATGAAGAATAAGTTGGGAGAGCTGTGTAAAGACCTTTCTACATTCTTTACATTCATAGAGTTTCTCACCAGTATGAAGTCTCTGGTGCAGAGTAAGTTGTGAGTTCTGAGTAAAGGCCTTCCCACATTCTTTACATTTATAAGGTTTCTCCCCAGTATGAACTTTTTGATGTCGGCTGAGCTGTGAGCTACGAATAAAGTCTCTCCCACATTCTTCACATTTATATGGTTTTTCACCAGTATGAGTCCTATGATGTAAAATAAGTTGTGAGCTCTGAGTAAAGGCTTTCCCACATTCCTTGCATGCATAGGGTTTCTCACCAGTATGGAGTCTCTGATGAAGACTGAGTTGTGAGTCACGACTAAAGGCCTTCCCACATTGCATACATTCATAGGGTTTTTCACCAGTATGAATACTCTGATGTTGAGTTAGGTGTGAGGCCCGTCTAAAGGCCTTCCCACATTCCTTACATTTATAGGGTTTCTCAGTAGAATGACACATGGCATGCTGAGATAAAAAAGTATGCTGGTTGAAAATAGACATTTTTTCATATATGGTCATTCCTTGCCTGAAATGTTCCTCCTGATTTTCCCGTTGCTTTTCCAATGTGCCTTTGACTTCCAAATAATCTCTGGAACTGGATTCCTCAAGATTACAGTTGTCAAGACTGGCACTCACTTCCCACTGGGATAATTCTGTTTTATAAGTGTCCTTTTTTGGAGATAAGTCCTTTTTTGCACCCCTTGAAGGTAAGTCTGAAAGATGAGAGAACACCAAAAATTTCTGTTGTCATTTCAAAAGAACTGCCATAGTAGAAAGGATTACATGTGAAAAAAAACATGGAAATAACATCCATAGGAAATAACTGGCTTCCATCAGTATTTTCCAAATATTGTGTACTAGGTGTATAGTAATACCTACTTACTGTTCACATCACAACCTGACACATATATAGTTTCATAAAACAATACCTATTCTGTTTTCTATTCTATTTGACACTACACTATTTGCCTTTTTCTCTCTACTTCACCTTCTCACACACTAGTCAAACCCCACTAACTGATTTCATGCTGCAGTAATGTGCTGCTACCCAGAGTTTGACAAAATATTAGCTTAGAAAGATTTTATATATTAATATATAAAAAGGGCATATGAGAGATCAGAGAATAATGAAAACTCTACTAAAAAGATTAAGGGAAGAGATTAAGAAAACTTTTTAGTTTGGTGGTTGCCAAATTTTGCTGGGGATCAAACTCACTTGAGGACCTTGTTCAAATTAAAGATACCCAGGTACCACACCAGACTAAATGAATCTGAATCTACTGAATCAGAAAAAACAGCATGGAGTTCCCTTCGTGGCTCAGTGGTTAACGAATCCGACTAAGAGCCATGAGGTTGTGGGTTCGATCCCTGGCCTTGCTCAGTGGGTTAAGGATCCGGCGTTGCCGTGAGCTGTGGTGTAGGTTGCAGATGTGGCTCGGATCCTGCATTGCTGTGGCTGTGGTGAAGACCGGCAGCTACAACTCCTGTTAGACCCCTAGCCTGGGAACCTCCACATGCCGTAGGTGTGGCTCTAGGTAAAGGCAAAAAGACAAAAAAGAAAGAAAGAAAAATCAGCATGGAAATCTCTAGTTTTAATACTTCCCACCAACTGATTCTGATTCAGATCATAATTTGCTATCTCTGACTAAAATAACAGCTTCCAAATTAAACTTCTAAAATAAAATCCAGGGAGTTCCCATCGTGGCTCAGTGGTTAATGAATCCGACTAGGAACCATGAGGTTGCGGGTTCGATCCCTGGCCTCGCTCAGTGGGTTAAGGATCTGGCGTTGCTGTGAGCTGTGGTGTAGGTTGCAGATGCAGCTTGGATCCCGCGTTGCTGTGGCTGTGGCGCAGGCTGGCGGCTATAGCTCCAATTAGACCCCTAGCCTGGGAATCTCCACATGCTGCAAGTGCAGCCCTAGAAAAGGCAAAAAGACAAAAAAAAATTAAAATAAAATAAAATCCAAAGACATTCCATGAATTTGAGAAAGCTCTCCAAAGTTCCTACCTATATATTTGATTTCCCCATGAGCCTTCTCAGTTTGCTATCTGCCAAACACAGCAGATTTCTTTTAGCTCTGAAAAATCACAAAGCCAATTTCAACTTTCAACTACCTAAAGCCTGTTCCATGTCTCTGGACTGCTCTGAATGAAACACTCTATATCAACCAACTCTCATTCTAAAGTCTCAATTTAAATGCCAGTTCCTGAATCCTAAACATCTATTTCCAGTAAGAGGAGACAGGTAATTTAAATCAACCTTCCTGATGATGAGAGCAATTACACAAATTGGACAAAATATAAAAGGCACCTGACTGAAGGTACTGGATTACGCATACAGGAATATAGTTTTCATATAAGAAAAATACAAAAACTCAGAGAAATGAGTCCAACACTTGGGGCCACTTTTCCATTTGGGGAGGTCTTACAATTCTAGAAAAGGCAACTGTGATGTGGAGAAACTAAGTAGTGTTTTGGACCATTTCATGGGGCTTGGGTGACAGTAACTGGAGAACAGGCTCACGGTTGGGTCTCCATACTTTGAGCTGGGAATCCTGAGGGTTACAATAAGAAATAAGAGAGAAACAGAAGACCAGTGTGGGCAGAGTTTGAACCTGAATCACCTCAGGTCCAGATATCTGAATTAAGGTAATTAAAGATTCCTTGTCATAAACAACCCTAAACCTTAACTGAAGATGTATATATAATCTAAGGCTTCAAATTGCTTCTACAGTTTTCTTTTACACTGTCTAGCACTCAATAAAGATTGACCAGGTGAATTAGGGTATAAGACAATTTAACTGAAAAGCAGGAGAAAAAAGACAAAAGAGACCTATAAGGGCTCTCATGTATCCACCGCCACAGTAATGATAAACAACAGTTCTATCATTCCTAAATACTCTTGAGTTGTCCCTCTGCAGTGGATCTCTCTGCACCCTGGTGTAGATGCCTGGACATCACTGACCTGTGTCTTGCCCAACACTTCCTTACAGATGCAAATAGAAGTACATCCATACTAAATCTAAGATAAAAATGAAAAAAGTTATCATATCTACCTCTGTAATTGCCAAGCCTCTTGCATACTACTTCCCAGGTACTAACCATGATTATCTTTAGTTCTCCCTACCCTTACCAATTAAGATACCAAGTTGCTTTTGCTTATTTATTTTTACTTCACACTTTTGTTTCTTTATGCCCTCTCATGTCTTTTCTTTTTTACTCTTCTATCCAAGGCCAATTCTATTTGTTTATCCCAGAAGAATATCTTAATCATTTCTCAGGCACTGCTATAGGTCAAAGACATAGTAAAAGGCTTCTACAATCTATGGAATGTTGGGGATATTGGAGAGAAAAGAAAAAGCATTTATTCAACATAAGGGAAAAAGTCTGGAGTGATAGTGTTGCAGGTATTCTAGTTAAAAAAGAGAAGGTTGGATGGAAGTATAGATCAAGAAAAAGAACACACAGGAGTTCCCATCGTGGTACAGTGGAAACGAATCTGTCTAGGAACCATGAGGTTGTGGGTTTGATCCATGGCCTTGCTCAGTGGGTTAAGGATCCGGCATTGTTGTAAGCTGTGGTGTAGGTCGCAGATGCAGCTTGGATCTGGCATTGCTGTGGCTGTGGTGTAGGCCAGCAGCTGCAGCTCCGATTAGACCCCTAGCCTGGGTACCTCCATATGCCGCAGGTGAGGCTCTTAAAAAGACAAAAGACAAAACACAAACAAAAACTCATATACTACAAAATGAGAATGCAAAACAACACAACCATGATGGAAAACAGTAAAGAGTTTGTTTGTTTCTTATAAACGTAAACATACACTTAGCATATGATCCAGCATTCGTAAGTATTTATACTTATACACAGATAAAGATCTATACATCAAAAATTATAGCATCTTTATTCATAACTGCCAAGGAACTGGAAACCTAGATGTCCCTCAAAAAGGGAATGAATCAACAAACTTTGGTATTTCCATACAGTGGAACAATACTCAACAATAAATGGAAATAAACTATTAATTTATATAGCAATATAGGTAAATATATTTTACTAAAAAAGCCAGACCCCAAAGTTTACAAATTTTTATTCCATTGGTATGATATTCTGGAAAGGGCAAAACTGTAAGGATTAAAAATCAGTCACAGGGACGTTCCCATTATGGGAATGAACCCGACTAGTAACCACAAGGATGCAGGTTCGATCTCTGGCCCTGCTCAGTGGGTTAAGGATCTGGCATTGCCATGAGCTGTGGTGTAGATAGCAGACATGGCTCAGATCTGGTGTTGGTGTGGCTAGGGTGTAGACTGGCAGCTACAGCTCCAATTCAACCCCTAGCTTGGGAACTTCCATATGGCACAGGTGTGGCCCTAAAAAGACCAAAAAAAAAAAAAAAATCAGTCACTGATTTCACAGGTTTGGGGGGGAACGATCTGACAACAAAGGGACAGCCTGAGGATTCCCTGAAGGTGTAATAAAACTTTTTATATTGTGACAGTGACACTGTACATACTCGATACATGATGGTATATCAGATTTCCTAAAGAATACAATAAAATGTTGGCTAAAACATGACAACTTTCTAAAAGTATGCCAAGCGTGAAAGAAAGTAGAGAAGATCCACTGGGGCCACAGTGAAATAAGAAACAGAAACTAGGAGTTCCCGTCGTGGCGCAGTGGTTAACGAGCCCAACTAGGAACCATGGGGTTGCGGGTTCGATCCCTGCCCTTGCTCAGTGGGTTAGCGATCTGGTGTTGCCGTGAGCTGTGGTGTAGGTCGCAGACGCGGCTCGGATCCTGCGTTGCTGTGGCTATGGCGTAGGCCAGCGGCTGCAGCTCCGATTAGACCCCTAGCCTGGGAACCTCCATATGCCGCGAGTGTGGCCCTAAAATGATAAAAGGCCAAAAAAAAAAAAAAGAAAGAAAAAAAAGAAACAGAAACTAGAAAGATAAACATGCTTCAAAGCTACAGCTACCCTCAAGACATTTACTGTGTTCAACTGCCTATATCTAAATCTTACTGCTTTAAAAAAATATCCAAGAGACAAGGCCTGGACCAACAATTGGTCAGGGATTAGAAATAAACCTCTTCATGAAATTTGAAGCATCCAAAGCCTACAGTTCAGAGAGAGGGAAAAAAAAATCATCTGAAGTCAAAGGAAAGGGACAAGGAAATCTTAATCTTAGCAATTTTAAGAAATGTGACTTTTACTCTAGATGAGGAGCCACTGGAAGGTTGTGCAAAACAGCATGACAAAATCTGATTTTGTTTAAAAATGATCCTTTGGGTTGTTTTGTTTAAGTTAAAAAAACAAACAAACAACAGCAACAGATAGTCCATGGGAAAATACAGAAGTGAGGTGAATAGAAATAAAGAAGCTACGGCAATAATCCACATGGCTCAGACCAGATGACTGTGGAAGAGAGAAAGTGAGATGTCTTTGGATTCTAGATACATTTTGAAAGTATAACAAAGGATTTAATGATGGATTAGATATGTAAAATGAAAGGGAAAAGTCAAAGAAAACTCTAAGTGTTCTGCCTGAGCATCCAGAACATCTCAGGCTGTTTACTGAGAACTTCTCCTTATAGTATGAGGAGGTTTGAGAGAATAAGAAGAATTTGGTTTTGAACTATTTGGTTTTGAACCCTATATGGTAAAGATGTTGAGTAGGCAGATATATAAGAGGTCCTGGGGAAACATATGGATTAGACTTATAAAATTTGGAGTCATCAACAAGCAGATGTCATTTAAAGCTATGGGCTTTGATGAAACCATCCAAGGAGTCTTTGGATTTAGAAGAGATAGAAAGAGAAGGGAAGAAAGGATATTGAGGACTGAGCCCTGGGGCACTTCAACTTTTAGAGGTTAGGGAGATGAGAAGGTAGCAAAGGAGACCAACAATGAGAAGCCAATGAAGATAGGGAAAAACTAGGAGAGCGTGGAATCCCAGAAGCCAAATGAAGAAAGTGTTTCAAGGAAAAATAATCAATTATGTCACATAATGAGGTAAATGGTGACTTCTAATTTAAGTTTTTAGTGATATGAAGGATACTAGTGAACTTCACAGGATAGCTTTGGTGGAGTACGGGGACACACACATTTAAGAGAGCAGAGGGGAAGAGCTGGAGATTGGGGGCATAAAAAAACTCAAGAAGTTTTGTTGTAAAAGGAGCAGAGAAATGGGGCTATAGCAAAAGGAAAAATGTGTCTAGAGATTTGGTTCTTTTTGTTTTTTTCTTTTAAGATAAGAGAAATTATGTTTGTGTACTTGTACGTAGTTCTCTGCAGGAAACGACTCTTTATAGGATGCAGCTCTTCGTAGGAGGCCTTCTGTCTTATCACTTTAGCAAATCTACATTTTAACTTACCTTTATACCAGGTGCCCCATGCTTAACCAGCCTCTGGCCTGAGCACAACTTTCAAGTCCTTTGATTACACAATGCCTTGACTAACCTGTTGATGCTTTCCTTAAAGAAGGAGAAATGAAGAATATTTAACAGATGACTGGATCTTTTCCCCTTCAGTAATCCTGCGAGCAAACTACCTGAACAAGATAGCACCTAAAGGAAGATCATGAGGAGTCAGCAAGTCTGCATGCAATGGGAAATGACAAGGAATCTGACCCCTACCTCAGTGATTAACTAACATTGTTTCCCCTTTTTTCCCTTTAAAAACATTCATGAGCAGACGTGAGTTTGGTAACATGCTGATGAAAATGATTATAACAGATATGGATAAATTAATGTTTCAGGAGACTAAGAAAGCAATCACTCCAACAATGTCCTTAACAGATGAGAAGGAATGGCATTTAGTATACAAGTGGAGGTACTGGCCTTAGATAAATGCACAGAAAGTTCATATATGACAACAGGAAAAGAGGCAGAATGAGTATAGATGCAGAGAGGTAGACTGATGAGGCTTAAGCTTATAGAAATTATTTATCAGTTTCCTCAGTGAAATCAGCTCAGGGCAAACCCCTTAGAGTCAGGCAACAGGAATTAGAATAGTCATGATCATTATGATAGGGACAGAGTAGGATAGTTACACCAGTAGTTATAGAAGTCCCAGTAGAAGATCACAGATAAAGAAGGAAACTAGGGAACTTTGAGAGACCAGTGTAAGTTAATAATTGCTCAAGAAAGCCACCAGAACAGTGTGGAACAAAGCAGCCTTGCTTAACTATAAATCCATAAATTAAAGCACAAGATATGCCTTAGGTCGTTAAGTGAAAGATAAAAGGAAACCTGCATTCAAGTTCAGTAAGATAATGATCCTTAGGATCAAGGACAAGACTTTAAGGGAAAGATGACATTCCAAAGTAGGAGCCCTCAATATATGGAAGCCGGAGATGGTTCAACATATTTCAGCATATGTTACTACCTTTCTGCTGATTTGAATAAGCATCACGACAGTCCTAGTTTGACCTCATAGTGTCAAATACTCTCTTACCCCAATACGAAGGAAGAGCTATTGATGTAAGCCTGATGTGTACATGAAGAACGAAGAACACCATCTTTTCCCACTCCCCACTCTCTTGGATTAAAAAAAATGTAGCCTATCAAATCCTTGGGGCAGAGCCTTCTCACCTGCCTACTGGTATCCCTCACAACCGTCCTTTCTTAACAAATCTATTTCTTGCCCATCACTTTGTCTCTCGCCAAATTCCTTCTGCGCTGAGACACAAAGAACCTGAGTCTCAGTAAGTCCAGACACCAGGTGAGTGATCCTAATTAAAAACAGTGGGTTCAAGACCCAATGTGGGTTTGGGCAGGGTTCCAATCAGAGGTGTTGCAGTTTCAGTTATGCAGCTAAAAACTTAGCTCTGAAGTAAATAAATATTGATAGCCATACAAAAAGAAACCGACAAATTCACAATCATAGTAGGTGACTATGATACTGTGATATAAGAAATAATATATTTGGCCTTTGTTCCTGATTTCTGGGACAAAGCTCTGAAAACTTTTGGAATTTCCTGAGTGACAAAGGTAAAGAGAATGTCTTTATAGTTATTCATAACATGTCCCTTTCAACCACCTGAATTTATGCTAATGAGGTGACCTTTGGAAATCTCCAGGGACAAGAGCTGGTTGCCAGGGGAACCAATCATGTGATTAGAACACTAGAACTTTCAGCCTGACCAAGTCCCATCCATCTCTGGATGAGGCAGAGAGGCTGGAAGTTGAATTAATTACTAATGGCCAAAGAGTTCATCAGTCATGTCTACATAATGAAGCCTTCATCAAAAACCATTAGCAGGAGTCAGAGAGTTTGTGTGTCAGTGAACACACTGATGTGCTGGAAGGGTGGTGCAGCTAGAGAGGGCACAGAAATTCTACAACTTTTCTCCATACCTTCCTATGGCCTCAGCCTTACAGCTGTTATTGTTTCGTTCGTATGGGAAAATCTACACATCTAGTTTCAGAAGTGTTGTGTGAGTAGAAACAGTATTTTTTTTCCCTTTAGGACATAATATAAACAGACAAAAAATAAAGACAGAGAAGATTGGAACAGAAATAAAAAGACAGGTAAGAGATAAATGTGATAACATTTTTTTTTGTCTTTTTGCCTTATCTAGGGCCGCACCCGCGGCATATGGAGGTTTCCAGGCTAGGGGTCTAACAGGAGCTGTAGCTGCCGGCCTTCGCCACAGACACAGCAACATCAGATCCAAGCCGCGTCTGCAACCTATACCACAGCTCACGGCAACACCGGATTGTCAACCCACTGAGCAAGGCCAGGGATAGAACCCACAACCTCATGGTTCCTGGTTGGATTTGTTAACCACTGAGCCATGACGGGAACTCCCAATAACATGTTAACATATAAAAAATTACGAAAACATAGAAAACAACATCTAATTCTTAGAATAACTAAGATAACTTCTATATAATGTTTGGCATAAAAGCAACAAGAAATAAAAATAAAACCTACAAACAGTCTAAACTAAATACCAAGAGCAACTCTGTGTGAAATCCCATGAGATTCAGGTAATGTACCACAGAAAACTTAGAGCCTTAAATGCATTTATTAGAAAGCAAGAAATAATTAAAAACAAGAAAATTAACATTTCAACTCAAGAAGGAGGGAGAAATAAAACAATTAGCTAGCTAAAAAAACAGAAAACTAGTAAACTAGAAGGTAGAGAATAGAAATGGCTAGCAAAACTAAAAGTCAAATATTTGCAAATACCAATAAATGATACAAAAATCTGACCTGTAGGATAAAAATCAGATCAGGTACAAATCCAAAACACTGGAAAGGAAAAGACCTTAAACCCCCCAAATCCAAAGGAGTTAAAAAATTATGAGAAAAACTTACATATAACTCAACAGTAAATTACAAAAACTCGATGAAATGGATGAAAATAACTAAAAAATGACTCATGAAGATAGAAAATCTGAATATACATCAATAACCACATAAGAATTTTTTTTATTTTAATGCTTTGCCTGCAGCATGTGAAAGTTCTTGGGCCAGGGACTGAACACGAACCATAGCAGTGACCTGAACCACAGCAGTGACAATTCTGGATCCTTAACCCACCAGGCCACTAGGGAACTCCAAGAATTTAAAATTCGAGTTCAATGTCCATGCTCCTAAAAAGCAATAGATGCTGATGACTGATGATACTATTGGCAAGATCATGCATAACTTTTTTTCCCCCTTTTTGTCTTTTTTTTTTAGGGCCACACCCGTGGCATATGGAGGTTCCCAGGCTAGGGGCCTACCCCACAGCCACAGCAACTCAGGATCAGAGCCACATTTGCGACCTACCACAGTTTACAGCAACACCAGATCCTTAACCCACTGGATGAGGCCAGGGATCAAACCCGCATCCCCATGGATGCTAGTCGGGTTTGTTAACCACTGAGCCACTATGGGAATTCCTGTAACTGTTGTTGAACATATAAAAATATGGAAATCTACCCAAGTCATTTTACAAAGTTAAATGAAGTCAGATAACAAAATGTACAAAGAAAGCTCAGGAGAACTACTCCAATCTCATGACAAACATAGGTAAATTTTTTACATAAAATATTAACAACATACAATCTGTGTGAGGACTAATACATCATTATCAAATAAGGTTTATCCCCCAAATGCAGAAATAGTTCAACATCAGAAAATATATTTTAAAGAGTTCTCTTATGGCTCAGTGGGTTAAGGATCCTGCATTGTCACTGCAGCAGCTCAGGTCATTGCTGTGGTGCAGCATGCTGCAGGGGGAGGCCAGAAAAAGAGAAAAAGAAAAAGAAAAGAAAATGCATTTTAAGACTGTCTATTAAAAACTCTAGGAAGGGGAGTTCCCATTGTGGCTCAGCAGTAACGAATCCAACTAGTATATGTGAGGACATGGGTTTGGACACTGGCCTCACTCAGTGGGTTAAGGATCTGGCATTGCCATGAGCTGCAGTGTAGATCACAGATGCAGCTCGGATCTGACATTGCTGTGGCTGTGGCACAGACTGGCAGCTATAGATCTGATTCAACCCCTAGCTTGGGAAGTTCCATATGCCATAGTTATAGCAGCCCCACCCTCACCCCCAAAAAAGAAACCTTATAGAAGGACATAAAAAGAAAAGTAGATATAGCACATGCAAAGATATAAGGATTTAATATTGCAGATATGTGAATGATACATCAGATTTCCCTAAAACACCGTAAAAATGCTAGATAATCCATAACAAACATCCTTTTACAAGTATGCCATGCTTAAAGAAAGTAAAGCAGATCCAAAGGAAGCAAAATGGAATGATAATCAGAAACTAGAGGTCACAGCTACCCTCATGAAATCACAGCTACCCTCATGACATTTGTTGACTTCAACTTCCTAAAATTTTGTATCTTAATGGTGTGAAAAAAACCCCAGAGATAAAAATCCTTGAGCCCACTAAAGGTCAAGGACTAGCACTTAACCTCTTCACAAAATCAGAACTGCCTAAGGCCTACAGTTCAGAGAAAGCAAAAAAAAAAAAATCCATCTGGCCTCAAAGGAAAATGACAAGGAACATTTTTGTCTTGGTCTAGACTCTCAAGGAAAAGGAGAAAAAACTGCTATGGATAATTCATTACTACACAAGAACCCGCATGCTCAAGGAACTGCTGAATTAGACTGTTTCTCCAGAAACTGGAATTGTTCAGTGATATACATATAATATAAATGTATATACATATAATATAAATGTTTGAAATACATGAAAATATAAAATAGAACATCAAAGCCATGAGAAACAAAATATATGGAAGAATAAGAAAAGCAAGCCTTAGGGGAGGGGGAAAATACCAAAGTTCTAGAAATAAAACAATATAATCAATTATATTAAAATCTTGAGAGAAAAATCCTTAAAACAGCCAGAGAGAAAATAAAGATTACTTACAAAAGGAATAACAATGAGACAGATGGAAGACTTCTCAAGAGCAACAACAGAAGCCAGAAGACAGCAGAATAACATCTTCAGAGTGCTGAGAAAAAAATAATTGTCAGTATAGAATTCTATACCCAGTTTGATCATAAGGCAAGAATGAAAATGAAATTAGGTTATTGTGCAACAACAACGAAAATAAAAATGAAGAGCATTTATTAACAATAGATCTTGCCTAATGTATTTAATGATAAATAAATTATTCAGGTAGGAAGGTATGATGGAAGAGAAATAGTGTACAACTAAAAGGATAATCATGCAAATAAATCTACAACCAAATACTTTCCTTTCACTATAAAACAAAAATAATGTCCATTTTGGGGGTTAAAAGAAAAGATACCTAGAATCTGCCAACAACAGCATACTAGAAAAGACTAATCAAAGCTAAAGCATTCTAAGATCCTTTGTAATGTCCTGGGAGAGGGAGACATTAATTATAGCCTTTCTTAAGTATTTGTTAAGTGACCCAAACAACAATAATGATTAAATGATCAAAATACTGCCAAATATTTAAGCTCCCTAGTAATCACAGGCATAATGTTATACAATTTTTTATCTACAAATTGACAGATATTTTAAAGTGATGATATCCAGTGTTGGTGAAAGAGTACAGGCATACATTGCTGGTACACTCTAGATAAGAATTTTGTGAAAATGAAATATGTATTTGACATAGAGATGTCAATATCACTTCTTTCTATAGAAACTCAACTCACTGCCAAGAGCAGTCACCAATTTATTTCAAAGTAAACAGAATCTTTTATCTGTGTTTTTCAACTTGTTGGCCTTGAAATCCTAAGGATGAGAGTGGGGCATATAGTTTGTTATAAGACCTCTGCAAAACAGTATGCAAGCCAAATATTGTATGTGGACTGAATGACTCGTTATTGATTAAAACATTTACTATCTAGTAAAGTATTTAATTTTCTTTAAAAATTTATATTTTTCAGAATTCCTGTCGTAGCTCAAATGGTTAACGAATCTGACTAGGAACCATAAGGTTGCAGGTTCGATCCCTGGCCTTGCTCAGTGGGTTAAGGACCCGGCATTGCCATGAGCTGTGGTGTAGGTTGCAGACATGGCTTGGATCCCACAGTGCTGTGGCTGTGGCATAGGCCGGCAGCTGTAGCTCAGATTTGACCCCTAGCCTGGAAATCTACATATGCCGCAGGTGCGGCCCTAGAAAAGGCAAAAAGAAAAAAAAAAAGTTAAAAAAAAATTTATATTCTTCAAACATCACTTTAATTAATAATAACTGCAAAGGCTGCATTTGCATTAAAAGGAATATAGTGCATATGATAAAAAATTAAAGATAACCAGTAAAAGCATGTAAATAGTTTGTCTTCCCAACTAAACATGGGAAAAAACGGAGTTAAAACAAAACAAAACAAACTGTAGCCATCCTAATTAAGCAAAGATTTTAAAAGTAAGCACAAGAGATCAAGACAGTAAACCGAAAGCGTAAAACAGGGGAGAAATAAACCCAACATACTGGCAATAACAACTAAATTCTAAAAAATTCTCAGATATCATATTACAGTGGTTACCCACCATGTCTGAACATGTGAACAACCTAAGGAATGTCAAAAAACAATGATATTTGTGTCCTATGCTCAGAGATTGTGATTTAACTGGTCTGGGATCTGGAATTTTTATTTTTTTATAATTATTTTTATTTTTTCCATTATAGCTGATTTACAGGGATCTGTAATTTTTAAAAGTACCCCTGCTATTTCCAAAGTGCGGGTAAGTTTGGAAATAATTACTAAAGATTTTTCCAAAGTGGTTATGCCAATTAATACTGACATCAATAGAACACTAAAAAAAAGAGATTTACTCACATAATTCACATACCTGGAGTTCCTTCATTTAAGAGTACATACAACTCATTGGTTTTTGGTATACTCAGAGTTGTGCAACAATAACCACAATCTAATTTTATAACATTTTTAACACCTCAAAAAGCAATCCTGGGAATTCCTCATGGCTCAGTGATTAACGGACCAGACTAGTATCCATGAGGACACGGGTTTGATCCCTAGCCTTGCTCAGTGGGTTAAGGATCCAGCCTTGTCGTGAGCTGTGGTGTAGTTCCCAGACGTGGCTTGGATCCCGTGTTGCTGTGCTGTGGTGCAGGCCAGCAGCTGCAGCTCCAACTGGACCTCTAGCCTGGGAATCTCCATGTGCCACTGGTGTGGCCCTAAAAAAAAAAGACCAAAAAAAAAGCCATCTTGTACCTATTAGCTGTCATTTTCAATTTCCTGATTTTCATTTTCTAATCCACTGTCATCTACCAGCCCCCACCCCAGAGCTGGGCAACTACTAATCTACTTCTTATTTCTACAGATTTGTCTATTGCGGACATTTCATACACATGGAATCATACAATACGTAGATTTTACATCCAGCTTCTTTCACTTAGCGTGTTTTCAAGATTCATCCAGGCTGCAGTATTTTTCAGAAGCTCATTCTGGAGTTCTGGTTGTGGCACAGCAGAAACGAATCTGACTAGTATCCATGAGGATGTGGGTTTGATCCCTGGCCTTGCTCAGTGGGTCGGGGGTCTGGTGTTGCTGTGAGCTGTGGTGTAGGCTGACAGCTGTAGCTCTGATTCCACCCCCTAGCTGGGGAACATCCATATGCCATGGGTGCAGCCCTAAAAAGCAAAAATAAATAAATAAAAATAAACGCTTTAAAAAAAAAAAAAAGAACCTCATTCCCTGTTTTTTTTCTTTCCTTTTTTTTTGGCTGCTCAGCAGCATATGGAGTTTCTGGACCAGGGATCAGATCCAAGCTGCCATTTCAACCTAAGCCACAGCTGCAGAAACACCGGATCTTTAACTCACTGTACTGGACCAAGGATCAAATCTGCATCCCAGCACTCCCAAGACGCTGCTGATCCTATTGTGCCACAGCAGGAACTCCTCTCTTTTTTTATTGCTAATATTCCATTTTAAGGATATCATCAATTTTATTTATCCACACAACAGCTGATAGACATTCAGGTCATTTTCACTTTTTGGCTATTATGAATAATAAGGTATGTAAGTAATGCTGCCTTGAAAAGGCTGTAAATATTTGGTACTGTCAGATTCTTAATTTTTACCAGTCTAGGGTATGTGAAATAATTATCTCACTGAGGTTTTATTTTATTGCTTATTTTAAAGTTTGGTCACACCCATGGTATACAGAAGTTCTGGGGCCAGGGGTCAAACCCTCAACAGAGCAGGGACCCAAGCCACTATACTGACAATGCCAGATCCTTAACCCCCTAAGCCACCAGAGAACTCCTCACTGTCGCTTTTTTTTTTTTTTTAATTTTTACTTTGTTTTCTTTTTACAGCTGGACGTGTGACATATGAACTTCCTGAGCTACGAGTAAAGACAGAGCTGCAGCTGCAAGCCTATGCCGTAGCCACGGCAATGCTGGATTGGAGCTTCATCTGTGTGCCCCATGACACAGCTTACAGCAACACCGGATCTCCAACCCACTGAGTTAGGCCAGGGATCAAACCCGAATCCTCATGGACACTATGTCAGGTTCTCGACCCACTGAGCTACAACAGGAACTCCCTCACTATGGTTTTAATTTCCATTTCCTGATTGCTAATAGGGTTGAACACTTTTTCATGACTGTTGGCTATTTACAGTTCCTTTTCCTTGAACTGCCTATAAATGTGTTTTATCCATTTTTTCAAAAAGGTATTTACCTTTTTCTTATCCATCTATAGAAGCTTTTTATATTCTACATACTAATTTAATTCTTGTCATTTTGTGTTGCAGGTATCTTCATCCAATTCATGGCTTGACTTTTACTTTATCATGTTTCTTTATAAAGAGAATAATTTTTATGCAGTAAAATTTATCAATCTCAGAGTGATTATTCAAAAAAAGAACTAAATAGAACCTTTAGAAAAGTTCAATTTAGTTCTCTTTCAAATCTGTTCCTTTATAACAATCTTTATTGCTCCTCATTTTGTGATTTAAGTATTTCACTAATAGTTTATAATTACATTTTAAAATTCCAATATGTAAAATCTTTTCCCACGTACCCTATTGTTTCCTTAGATTATCTGTCATTCACCTGTGATCTGTTTCCTTTTGGGTTTGATGATATTTGTGAGCTCATCTTTTGTTGACCTTAATTTCTGAGAATTCTAAAGCCCTCTGACTTTCCTCCAGAGAATATCTGCATTTGCTTTAGTGAGGAGTCAGAGAATAAAATTTCAACTCCTTTTTTTTTAACTATTTTTAGGGAGTTCCCGTCGTGGCGCAGTGGTTAACAAATCCGACTAGGAACCATGAGGTTGTGGGTTTGATCCCTGGCATCGCTCAGTGGGTTAACAATCCAGCGTTACCGTGAGCTGTGGTGTAGGCTGCAGACACGGCTTGGATCTGGCATTGCTGTGGCTCTGGGTAGGCCAGCAGCAACAACTCCGATTAGACCCCTAGCCTGGGAACCTCCATATGCTGCGGGTGCGGCCCTAAAATGACAAATGCCAAAAAAAAAAAAAAAAAACCCAAAAGAACAAAAAACTGTTTTTACTTCTTACTACTCTATCATTTACTTTTCTTTAGATATAATGTTTTTCTGTTTCTCCTACAAAGTTAATGCCCAGCCCAAGCCCTTAATACTTATTATTTCATCTGCCTAGAATACTGTTCCTCCAGATACTGGCCTGACTTGTGGTCTTATTTTGATTAAGCCTTTGCTCAAATATTACTTAGAGGGGTTTTCCCAAAATCTACCTATCTAAAATAATCCAACCCCCATTCCTCATTTAGTGGGTATTTAAAAAAATTTTTTTGGCTGCACCCATGGCATGCCTGAGTTTCCAGGCCAGGGATCGAACCTGCACCACAGCAGTAACCAGAGCCACAGCTGTGACAACATCAGATCCTTAACCCACTGAGTCACCAGGGAACTCTCCCATGTGGTTCTATATCTGCCTATTCTACTTCACTTTTATTCATACTGTTTATTGCTACCTGTATTATATATTTATTAAATAAATACATATATGTACATATATATGCATACACATATTATTTTTGTTTCCTCATTTACTTTGTATTTCTTCCATAAGAATGTAAGTTTCAGCATAATAGGAACATTGTTTAGGTCATTATTTCTCCAATTCCTACTGTAGTCCTTGGCACAGAATAGGCCCCCCCAATAAATAAATATATTTTGAACAAATAAACCTATTTTAAAGACAATTATATGAATCTAAATAAAAAAAAAATCTGGAAAGAAACTGACTCACAAGTTCACACAACAAGGTTATGGAGGTGAAGGGAAGCACTCTTTCCTCCTTTGAAAGTGAGAAGAATTACATAAAAGACCAAAAGGGAGAAGTAGGGATTAGGTGGCATTCCTTAGGGAGACTGTTCTGAAAACTCTTGCTTTGCTCCTCAGGTCAGAAGTCTTTGGGCCTGCAGGGGAGTATACTAAACAATAACTTCAAATGGCTTTCAGAGAAAAAAGGAGGAAAGGGGCAAAAGACAATTATATTCCAGAGACTTGAAGAATCCAAAGAATAAAGTCATCATTTAGGTGGGAAAATCACTTACTAAAGATTTCACTGATAGGCTCCGTCCCAATAAGGCCTATTGGTTTTCGCTATAGGAAAAACCAATAAAACTTTCTTCAACAATCACAGGTTCTAGAGTTCCCATTGTGGCTCAGAGGAAACGAATGTGACTTGCATCCATGAGGATGCAGGTTCCATCCCTGGCCTTGCTCAGTGGGTTAGCTGTGGTGTAGGTCGCAGACACAACTCAGATCTGGCGTTGTTGTGGCTGTGGTGTAGGCCAGCGGCTACAGCTCCGATTTGACCCCTAGCCTGGGAACTTCCATACGCTGCAGATGCGGCCCTAAAAAGACCAAAAAAAAAAAAAAGACAGGTTCTTCCTGAGCTATTTTCCAATAAAAGGTGGTTTTAGCATATTCATTCAATGTAAAATACCAAGTTCTTAAAATGTGATATTCAACTACAAAACACAAATAAGAGAATGTGTTTTGGTAATGGATCGTGTTCACCTGAATTGTTAGTGAAACACACTGATCCACCCTATCACTTCAAAATTAATATAAACTCTTCTGTTGTCAGAAAAACAATTATTTCTGCAATTATTAGAAAAATATTTAGAGCTGCTTTGGCAGATATAAATTGCAACAGTGCATCGTAGCCTATTTTTTTCTGACAATATTGCAAGTGCCCCACAATCAATTCTCATTCCTTGATCAGCAAGGAAGACAGCAAGGAAAACAGGTAATTGGACTTGAAAGATACAAAGGATAAATGTGCCCAATAAAACTATCTATGTCTATCTGCAGTAATTTAAACTATTCTTTGGAAAATAAGAAGAAATTTAATTACTTAAAAACAATCTTGAAATAACATAAAAGAAAGCATTCATTCCAAAGGAATATTCTGAAATACTAGGGGTAGATATCCTTACCAAGTGACACAAAGTTACTATAGTTCTCCAACATCACATCTCTATACAAATCCCTTTGAGCAGAATCCAGGCATTCCCACTCTTCCTGAGAGAAGTCAATGGCAACATCCCTGAATATTACTGATCTCTGAAACATAAACATAATACTAGTTGTGGAAACAAGAAAGTATTTATTGGAGTTCCCGTCGTGGCTCAGTGGTTAACGAATCCGACCGGGAACCATGAGGTTGCGGGTTCGATCCCTGGCCTCGCTCAGTGGGTTAAAGATCTGGCGTTGCCGTGAGCTATGGTGTAGGTTGCAGACGCGACTCGGATCCTGCGTTGCTGTGGCTGTGGTGAAGGCTGGAGGCTACAGCTCCTGTTAGACCCCTAGCCTGGGAACCTCCATATGCCGCAGGTGCGGCTCTACATAAAGGCAAAAAGACAAAAAAAGAAAAAAAAAAGAAAGTATTTATTCAATGCAAGAGGAGATGATGGAGCGCTCTCTACAAAGGCAGCAGGGCAAACAGGCTGAAAAGCCTCTTACATGGATGAGACCCTAAAAAAACGGAAACGGATGCTCCTGAAGTTCCTTTTTTAATCTGTTACTGTAGATATTTCCTGCATATAGAATATCTCATTATACACATAAGTCTGGGAAAAAATAAAGCAAATGCAATGTCCTAATTACACGAAAGAGCATAAATACCCTATACAATGTGAATTTCATGTATCATACATTCTCAAAAATGCAAGTTTCTCTTTCTTCTTCTCTATTTAAAAAGGAAAAACTTGGGTAAATTTTTCCATAAAATCTTATAAAATCTCTACCTTAAAATATTTGTATAAAATTAAGGAAATGAACCTCAGGTTCACCATAAGCATTTTCCTTGTCACCAGTAATTTAGTAAATATTTTAAAAGGCTGTAGAATAGCTCCATATAATGAATATATCTGACTTAATATTGAACACTTTAGGTTATATAAAAACCTCATAAGCATTTCTTACTTTTGGGAATTTACAATTCTTAAAGCTTTTCTATGTGAATGATAATCTTTCTTGTTACTATTCATCACTTAAAAATGTATCTTTTCCTTATTCTATGTAATAGAAAAGTGCAAAAGATAATCCAAACTTACATGTAGAAGATTAGCATAAAATGTTGAATCTCAAAATGATTCATGTTGGTATTCATCAATCACGGATTCCCAGAAAAGACCCCTGATCTCTCTGTATTCAATCCCTAATCATGTACCTAATCTTAAAAGCTCACAAAGCACTAGTTTTTGCCAGGTATGGACACTAAGCCCAGTCAAGACCATTCCTATCTTGTCTAACCAGGAAACTTAGGTCTAAACGAAATTCAAAGTTTTCCTACGTGTGGTACCACTTTAACATCTTACAAAATCAGGGAATCTGCTCTTGTTATATTGGTGCTCCCAGGCAAAAATGCTCATTGGAATTTTGCATACGTATGTGAATACAGGTCAGATGAGAAAGACATACTTCGGGAAAACACTATCACTTACAAGAACGAAACAATCTGGAAAGCATATTCCTGAGTGGGTTAAGTCAGGAAGGAAGTTTTCAGACTAAGGAATGCAAACATGCAGATACTGTATAAAAAGGTGATTATTTAAAGAGGGCACAAGGAAACACTGATTTACCTGAGCCATGGTTTTTACAGCTGCAAAAAACGATCAATCATCTTCTGGATTCCTATCTTAGAGAAGCACAGAGTCTGGAAAAGGCAGTGCTGGGAAAGAGAAAACAGAAACATGAGATCATGCTTTTTGCAAAGCTCTGAATGAATAAGTCATAATTTTCTTTGTTGTTGTCCTTTTCCTGCCTCTTTCTCCTATCCCCAAAACAAACACTAAGAAGGAGATATACAGGTAGTAGTTCTTACCCTGGTCAAACTCAGTGTTCTCTCTATACACAAAAAGAAAATATTTACAACTTTTTTACAATTTCTGAAATGCAACTTATAGACAATAGGAGTTCCCATCATGGCTCAGCAGAAACAAATCTGACTAGTATCCATGAGGATGCAGGTTCGATCCCTGGCCTCACTCAGTGGGTTAAGGATCCGGCATTGCCATGAGCTGTGGTGTAGGTCACTGATGCAGCGGATCTGGCGTTGCTATGGCTGTGGCGTAGGCCAGCAGTTACACCTCTGATTGTACCTCTAGCCTGGGAAACTCCATATGCCACGGGTGCAGCCCTAAAAAAAATAACTTATAGACAATAAAACACAATCATATACATTATGTAAAAAATAGAGATAATGACCGTTATATTTCAATATATTAATGATCATACACAACTACATAGAAGGCACAAATAATTACTTACGCTTACAACTACCTAAACACATGTAGATTTATAAGATTATAATATTCAACTTAATACTGCTGAATTCTCTTATTTAGAGTTGACATTTTGAAATAAAGGCCATGTGTGCATGTGCGTGTGTGTGTGTGTGCGCGCGCAGAATCAATAAAATGCATTATCTACAAATGGGGACTTCTACAAGTATGTGATACTGGCAAGTCAAACATCACAAGTAGTGCTGCCATCAGTGCTATAACTTTTCAAAACGTTTTTTAAAGAACCCAGTAAATTTCTGAATAAAGTACAATATTTTCTCAATCAAATTATAGCAGCGTTCCTGGAAGGTTTAGCCAACAGTAAAACTATGCAATAATATTAAGTTAGATATATTTGGTGAATTGAAAAAAATCATGCAAAAAAAAATGCCTTATGTGAGAGGTTCTAGACCCAGATAATTATAAACCCATTTTTCCTCCAATTATAGTCCTTGTTTTGGAGGTTACAGAACAATTTTTTGTGTGCACTGCAGGACACCTAGATTGGAAGTCAGAAAGCTAATGCCTACTACTTTTAAAAATAAAGCTTTACTGGAACACATTTACACTAATTCATTTATATTTTCTTTGGCTATTTTCACACTATAATGGAAGAGCTGAATAGTTGCAAGAAAGAGCATATGCCCCATAAAGCCTAAAATATGTAGTCTCTAGCCCTTTACATAAATGCATCTAACCTGTGATCTAGATCCACGGTTTGCTTCAGTCCTTCAAAAGGCAGAAGCCTTCACCCTCCACCCAGTTATTTTAACATTCCAAAACATCCTTAGGGAAAGTCACTGTCCCTACAGAGAATCACTGATATAAGTGCTCAACAAACATTTAACTAGAAATTCCATTTCTTCCATCTGCCATAGATGCCCATCACAACAAAACGAATTCACATAAGATGAAAATCACAATTAAAAAAAATTAATGACAGAGCTGGAGACACAAACAAATTTAAGTGAATTAAACTCCAAAAAGTGCCAAGCTCAAGCTCTTTGGGGGAGGGGAGGCACACCTGTGACATACAGAAATTCCCAGGCCAGGGACTGAACCTGCACCACAGCAATGATCAGAGCCACAGCAGTGGTAACATCAGATACTTAAACTCCTGAGACACACAGGAACTCCTGTCAAGCTTTTTTGTCTTTTTAGGGCCACACTTGCAGCATATGGAGGTTCCCAGGCTAGGGGTTGAATCAGAGCTGTAGCTGCCGGCCTACACCACGCCCACAGCACCTCAGGTTCTAAACCGCATCTGCAACCTATTCCACAGCTCATGGCCATGATGGATCTTTAACCCTGAGTGAGGCCAGGGATTGAACCCGCGTCCTCATGGATACTACTCCAGTTCATTAACTGCTGAGCCACGATGGGAACTCCGTGCCAAGCTCTTCTTAAAAGACATACATAATACATAGATACTCCTATCCCTGGCAAGTCTTAAACTAAATTTTAATTATCTCAGAGGTAAATAGTCCAACCATTCCAATAAAAAGACAGTATCAAGCCAAGGTAAAAGAGCAAATTTCAATTATATGCTCTTTAAAGGAAATGCACTTTAAATACAAAGACACAGATGGGTTAAAAATTAAGTGGAGGAGTTCTCGCTGTGGCACAGTGGGACTGGCAGCATCCCTCTGCAGCACCAGGGCTCAGGTCTGATTCCTGGCCTGGCACAGTGGGTTAAAAGATCCAATGTTGCCACAGCTGTGGAGTAGGTTGCAAGTGTGGATGTGATCTGATCTCTGCTCCAGGAACTCCACGTGGCACGGGGAAGAAAAAAATTTTAAAGATAAAAAAAATTAAATGGAAAAATATATACCATACAAATACTAATATACAAATACACAAGCATAAGAAAGCTTGTGTACCTGTATTAATGTAAGGCCAAATGGACTTTAAGACAGACAGACAGAGTTCCAATCGTGGCTCAGTGGTTAACGAATCCGACTAAGAACCATGAGGGTACGGGTTCAATCCCTGGCCTTGCTCAGTGGGTTAAGGATCAGGCATTGCCATGAGCTGTGGTGTAGGTCGAAGATGTGGCTCGGATCTGGCATTGCTGTGGCTCTGGAGTAGGCTGGCAGCAACAGCTCTAATTAGACCACTAGCCTGGGAACCACCATATGCTTCTGGTGTGGCCCTAAAAAGAAAAAATAAAAATAAAAAAAACAAAGGAGGGATTTGAGTAATTTTTATTTTCTTTCTTGTTTGTTTCCTCTTGTATTTTCTAAATCATGCCAACAAACATGTACTACTTTGATGTCACAAAAAAAAATGATAGCTTCCTGAAATTTGAAACAAAGTATTGCAATAGTTAAAAAAAGAAATTCTCAATAAATTCAGAGAAAAAAGAATATTTAACAGGGAGTTCCCTTGGTGACTCAGCGGTTAATGAACCCAACGAGGATCCACAAGGATGCAGGTTCAATCCCTGGCCTTGCTCAGTGGGTTAAGAGGCCGGCGTTGCCATGAGCTGTGCTGTAGACTGCAGACATGGCTCGGATCCCGCATTGCTGACTGTGGTACAGGCCAGCAGCTGTAGCTCTGATTAGATCCCTAGCCTTAGAACTTTCATATCTAACAGTACAAAGATAAAGTCTTAAGATTTTTTTGAATAGGGTAATGGAGAAAAAGATAACGGGAAAATGAGGAAATGCACCAATTTTATTATTACTCAGAGTTATGATTTGTGTAGAATTTATGTCAAAAGCATTAAAACAAACTAGAAGTAGGCCACTTCAAGAAATCTGCTCCAAAGATAAACCATATATGCAGTTTTCAATCAATGCATTATATAATGGCAAAATATTGTGGGAAAAATACCCACCTGTAGGAGATGAGCTGAATAAACCAGCATAACCACACAACATAATATGTAGCTATAAAAAAGAATGAGGAAAGGAGTTCCTGTTGTGGCTCAGTGGTTAACGAATCCAACTAGGAACCATGAGGCTGCGAGTTCAATCCCTGGCATTACACAGTGGTTAAGGATCTGGCGTTGTCGTGAGCTGTGGTGTAGGTTGCAGACGCGGCTCCGATTTTGCATTGCTGTGGCTATGGTGTAGGCCGGCAGCTACAGCTCCAATTACACCCCTAGCCTTGGAACCTCCATATGCCATGGGTGTGGCCCTAAAATGACAAAAGACAAAAAAAAAAAAAAGAATGAGGAAGTTCTCTGTAGGTTGCTTATGCAGTGGTCTCTGGGATACATTACATATGTGAGGGGAAAAAATGGAAAGGGCAGAACAATGTACAAAGAATACTCCCTCTTAAGAATGAAGATGGTAAAAAAATACATGCATATACATACAAACACATACACATAAACATAAATATCATTTGAAAGAAAAACAGAAGAATAAAACAAAGAGAAGTACAAGCAGTTATCTACAGAGGAAGAAAGGAAATAAGATGGAAGGAACAGGAACAGATGCTAGGCTTCACTCCGTCCTTTAGTTTTTATTTTGGAAATACATAAATATTTTATGTAATTTTTAAACAAAACTAAATCAAAGTGACAGGAAAACAACCCCTAAAAGTAGAAAACAAGGTGAAACAAATGAGCCTGTGTCTCTCAAGTTGATGGCTTAACTACATGAAAAGTTTTATTTTAGGTGACTTTAAAAACACAGTCATTTGAAAGAGCCTTAGTGGATTATAACCTACTGAATTCCAAGAAGTCTTGATTATTTTTCTGCATTCATGAGATTAGTAAAAAATACTGGTTTTGTTGTTTTGAAACTCTCTTAATCCAAAAGGAAGCAGAAAATATGGAAAAAGAAATAAAGAACAAATGAAAGAAATAAAAAACAAATGGCAAGATGAAAGAGTTGACCCAAACTATACCAATAATCACACTAAATATAAATGGTATAAGCATAAAAGACAGATATTGTTACGCTGGATTAAAAACACAAGAAGCAACTAAATGTTGCCTACAAGAAATGTACTTTGTCAGACTATTAATAGGCAAAAGGGCTAGAAAAAGATATACGATGCTAACACTAATGAAAGAAAGCTGGAGTGGCTATATTAAATATCAGATAAAGTAAATGTTTAGAGCAAAGAACTGTTAAGCAGTAAAGGGCTGTGGGGTTTTGGAGTAGAAGTAGAGGTAGAGAGTCTGGAGCATTGAGGCTTCACGAAGTTTAACTGACCAGGAGCACTGAAAGAAGATTCAGATTCCACAGTGTTTTGGGGGTAGCTGGTTTTCTAGGGGTTCTTGGCAGATGCAACCTGTGTCAGGGTTTGCATCAGGCTTCAGGGGAAAGATAGGAAGGAGAGGGTGAGGGGTTATAACGAATGTTCCATTATAAGGTGTGGGCTGAAGATTAACAAAGTCAAAATGTAGTTAGGGCAGTCACTGATTTGGAACAGCCGGTTCTTGGCGGAATAAGATAAGGGGGTCGGCAGTTTGAGGGGTTTAACATGGCTCTAAGAATATTCCCAGAGAAGAACATTTCATAATGATAAAGTAGTCAACTTGTAAATGGGTGACTATCAGTGAGCCACCATTAGCAGTCCCCCTCAGCTACTGGCCCGGATTGCACTGGGCCCCCTCCCCCGAGCAATCTACAGTTAGTGACTGTTAGCAAGTGACTGTTAGTGATCCTGATGAGTCATTGGTTGGCATCATAGTGCCCTTCTCCCTACCCCCTTCCTCTGTATAAAAGGAGCTTGAAATTGGACTGAGGGAAGACGGTTCTTTGAGACACTGGTCTGCCATCTTCTCGGTCTGCTAGCTTTCTAATTAAAAGTCATTATTCCTTTCCCCAACAACTCGGCTCCAGATTTATTGGATTGTCATGTGGTGAGTAGGGCAAGCTTGGGCTCAGTATCAATTTCAACAAAGCCAGCCAGGAGTCTTGCTGCTTGTTGACAGCTGGCCCCAGCTGGGGAATTTTCAGCTAAAGCCCTAGAAGCTGCTGGAACCACTTGTCCTGAGGATGGTCCCTTCAAAATCACTGAAGCAGCACTAGGTGCCCAACACTTGGTAGCTGGAGCAAGAATTGACATTCGGGAGCCAACGGGCTCCACGGGGTAGGGTAAGTTGCTCTGGAGTGTACAACTGGGAATATTTTCCAGTCTCAATTTTGTCTTTTCCTTTAAGGGAAAAACCAATTTGTTTTGCATTTGTTTGGGGTACCCTGTTGGAGAGGGGAACTGTTGGACTCTACTGGATTTGTGAACAGGTTCATTTGCTTGTGTTTTGCATTCATTCATGATCGAATCTGATTAAGCTTCTGGTATTGGAATTTGCTTGTGTTTTTTTGTGTTCTGTTGTTCTTGAACTTACAGACACAGGAAACAGCCCATCTTTCCCTAAGGAAAGCGCTTTGGGCATATCTTAAATAACTGAGCAAAATATATCTGTGGGTTTATCACTAAGAAAGAGATGATATTCTATTGTAATAGTGTATGGTCCCAATATATGTTGAGATTAGGAGAGCAATGGCCCTTGAGTGACTCACTTAATTTTTTATTACATGATCTTGAATTTAGAATTTTGTGAAAGAGCAAGTAAAAATGATGAGATTCCATATGTAGAAACATTTATGCTACCACATCAGGGGGGAAAGAAGTCAGACAGCTGCTTCCTTACGGTACAGCAATCTAAGAGGAAAACCCAGAATTGCCAAAGCAATCCTGAGGAACAAAAACCAAGCAGGAGGCATAACTCTCCCAGACTTCAGGCAATATCACAGGGTCACAGTAATCAAGACAGTGTGGTACTGGTACAAAACAGACATACAGACCAACGGAACAGAAAAGAGACCCCAGAAATAAACCCAGACACCTACGGCCAATTGATCTTTGACAAAGGAGGCAAGAACTTAAAATGGGAAAAAGAAAGTCTTTTCAGTAAGCTCTGCTGGGAAACTTGGACAGCTGCATGCAAATCAATGAAACTAGAACACACGCTCACACCATGCACAAAAATAAACTCTAAATGGCTTAAAGACTTAAATATAAGACAAGACACTATTAAACTCCTGGAAGAAAACATTGGCAAGACATTCTCCGACATCAACCTTACAAATGTTTTCTCAGGTCCGCCTCCCAAAGCAACGAAATCAGAGCAAAGATAAACCAATGGAACCTAATCAAGCTGACAAGCTTTTGCACAGCAAGAGAAACCAAAAAGAAAACTAAAAGACAACTTATAGAATGGGAGAAAATTGTTTCAAATGATGCAACTGACAAGGGCTTAATCTCTAAAATATACAAACAACTGATGCAGCTCAACCACAAAAAAGCCAACCACCCCATTGAAAAATGGGCAAAGGACCTGAATAGACATTTCTCCAAAGAAGATATACAGATGGCCAACAAGCACATGAAAAAATGCTCAACATCATTGATGATTAGAGAAATGCAAATCAAAACTACCATGAGATACCACCTCACACCAGTCAGAAAGGCCATCATTAACAAGTCCACAAACAACAATTGCTGGAGGCGGTGTGGAGAAAAGGGAACCCTCCTGCACTGTTGGTGGGAATGTAGGCTGGTGCAACCACTATGGAAGACAGCGTGGAGCTACCTTAGAAAACTACACATGGAACTACCATATGACCCAGCAATCCCACTCCTGGGCATATATCCAGACAAAAATTTCCTTGAGAAAGGCACTTGCACACACATGTTCACTGCAGCACTATTCACAATAGCCAAGACATGGAAACAACCCAAATGTCCATTGACAGATGAATGGATTAGGAAGATGTGGTATATACACACGATTGAATACTATTCAGCCATAAAAAATGATAAAATAATGTCATTCGCAGCAACATGGATGGAATTAGAGACCCTCATACTGAGTGAAGCAAGTCAGAAGAAGAAAGACAGATGTCATATGAAATCTCTTATA
>PVHT020000178.1:1657691-1676623 GCA_004024745.2 Catagonus wagneri | reverse complement strand
TGGAGTCTAAAACACTGCACCAATGAACCTCTCAACAAAAAAGAAAATCACGAACATGGGGAACAGACTTGTGGTTGCCAAGGGGATGGGGGAAGGGGTGGGAGGGAATGGGGTTAACTAGTGCTTCCATGATGGAAAAACAAGGAGATCCAGCTGTATAGTACAGGGAACTATGTCTAATCACATGTGACAAATCTATATATGTACATGTAACTGGGTCACCACACAGTGCAGTTGGAAAATTTGATAGAAATCTGTAAACCAGATATAATGCAAAAATAAAAAATAAATAAAATAAAATAAAAAAATAAAAGGAAAACCAAGTGAAAAACCAGTTCTACAAGGGGGACAGGCAGAAAATGAGAGCAAAGACAAGCTATTTCACAACTTAAACCCCCCTCTGACCAATGTGGCTCCCACACTGGCCAAGCAGGCTAAACCAGCCCTTGTTCCAACTGCCCCATGTCACTTCCTATTTCCCACACTCATGGGGATCAATGAAATTTCTATGATTAACCCCCAGGGTACAGGGGCCTGGTTTGGTGTCACCATCTAAGACTCTACAGGGCATCCGATTTGGACTGAGAGCCACTTCTGGAGCAGGGGAATTTCCCTTGAGCCAGTATTCCACTGGAGGCCTTAATGAAAATGGCCAGCCAACTGGGTTTCTATGGACGCACAAGACATTTTCAACTTCAGATTTGTTTAATTGGAAAAAATCACACCCTGCTTACCAAGAGGACCCCCTCCACATGACTGAACTTTTCACTTTTACCTTTGCCACTCGTCATCCCTCTTGGGCAGATATTCGCACCCTTAGGGATATGATGGTTACTGGGAATGAAAGGAGGATGGTCACTGACAAGGTTAGAGAGAAAGTAAACTGGCTTCATCTAGCAGATCCAGATGGAACTCCAGAAGCAAATCTTTCAGTTCCTACTGCCGAGCCTGAGTGGGATGATAATAATGGAGATATGCCATACCTAGAGCATTATAGGAAGTGTATCTTACTGGGTCTTTGAAAGGGAGTACCAAAGCAAAAGAGATACATCCAAAACCCAATGAGGATCCATGAGAGTCTCTAAAAGAATTTATCAAGTTTATAGGTGCTACACTGATGCAGACCCTGAGGCCTCGGAAAATATAAGAATAGTAAATATGACCTTCATTGGGGAAAGTGCCCCAGATATAAGAAAGAAATAACAAAAGTTAAATGGTGCATTTGGAATGAATCCTTCTCAAATGGTAAATGTTACTTTTTTTTGTTTGAATTTTAATGTCTTTTTATTGGGCTTAAACTATCAAGAGCATTGGAGTTGACTTTCTGTTCTTTCTGTTTGTTTTTGTTTTCATTTATAATGATTTTCATTTTTTCCATTATAGCTGGTTTACAGTGTTGTCAATTTTCTAAATGTTGCTTTTAAAGTTTCAACAACAGGAAGTAACAACAGAAGCAAGAGGATGCATAATGAAATGCTATTTTTCTGGTAGCAGCATTGGATGACTGGAAGGCAAGTAACCTGAAGAGAGGTAAGTCACCACTGGGGAAGAAACAATGTGCTTACTGTAAAAAGGAAAGCGAAAAGCAAAAAGAAGAAGGAAGGGCTCTGGAAAAAAATAGATTGCCCTAGGCTAAAGAATAAGACAAAAATAAATAAAAGAAAGACAGAAGTCTCTCATGGTAGAAAGAGAGGAACACTCTGATGATGAATGAAGAGGCCCAGGGGCTCCCTTGAGGTACCCAATTCCAGTTTCCCTACAGGAGTCCCCGGTAACACTGACACTGGGGGACAAGTTGATTGACTTTCAGATAGATACATATGCAAAATAAAATACTCTGTGGTAAACGCCAAGGTGTCACAGAAAATATCCCAACCCATCCCAGTCACAAGAGTTTTCTGGAGAAGGATAAAGTCGTTCTTTCTTACAGCTTCTAGAATGCCAATTAGGGGACCTCACCCTGAAACACAGTTTATATATGCCAGTGTATCCAATCCCTCTTCTGAGCCAAGATCTCCCTTATAAATTAAATGCTCAAGTATGGAATTCCCTTGGTGGCTCGGTGGTTAACGAATCCGACTAAGAACCATGAGGTTGCGGGTTCAATCCCTGGCCTTGCTCAGTGGGTTAAGGATCCGGTGTTGCCGTGAGCTGTGGTGTAGGCTGCAGATGCGGCTCGGATCCCGCATTGCTGTGGCTGTGGCGAAGGCCGGCAACTACAGCTCCTGTTAGACCCCTAGCCTGGGAACCTCCATATGCCGCGGGTGCGGCTCTACATAAAAGACAAAAAAAGACAAAAATAAATAAATAAATAAATAAATGCTCAAGTAACTTTTTTGCCAGAACAGCTCGACATCAGGGTCCCAACAGAGCACTTTTAAGCCTACAGGTGGCACTCATGGATGCCCCAGGAAAGGAGGCGGAGCTCTTACCCCCCTGAGGTCTACAAAAATGTAAGGCTGGAGATGTAGGCTGATGGCATCCCAGGGAAGACCAAAAACGCATGGCGAATACAAATGTCATTAAGAAGGGACACCAGGACACCTAATCTAAAACAAAGCCTTCTGGGAGTTCCCTTCGTGGCTCAGTGGTTAACGAACCCGACTAAGAACCATGAGGTTGCGGGTTCGATCCCTGGCCTCGCTCAGTGGGTTAAGGGTCCAGCGTTGCCGTGAGCTGTGGTGTAGGTCGCAGACGCGGCTCAGATCCCGCGTTGCTGTGGCTGTGGCGAAGGCCGGCGGCTACAGCTCCTGTTAGACCCCTAGCCTGGGAACCTCCATATGCCGCGGGTGCGGCTCTAGATAAAAAAGGCAAAAAGACAAAAAAAATAAAAAATAAAAATAAAAATAAAACAAAGCCCTCCGAAGCAAAAGGCCCAAAAGGGAATTTAGCCAATTCTCAAAAAGGTTTTGAAAAATAGGATTAAACCTTGTAGGTCCCCAAATAACACCCCTATCCTCCCAGTCAAAAAGCCAAACTCAACAGAGTATTGCTTTGTTCATGACTTGAGGGCTATTGGAGTTTCCATTGTGGCGCTGTGGAAACGATCCATGAAGTTATGGGTTCGATCTCTGGCCTCGCTCAGTGGGTTAAGGATCTGGCGTTGCAGTGAGCTGCAGTGTAGGTCACAGACGTGGCTCGGATCTCACGTTGCTGTGGCTGTGGTACAGGCTGGCAGGTGCAGCTTCGATTTGACCCCTAGTCTGGGAACCTCCATATGCCCTGGGTGCAGCCCTAAAAAAAGCAAAAAAAAAAAAACCTTGAGGGCTATCCAAGATTTGCACCCTGTAGTACCTAATCCCAATACTCTGATCACAATTACTCCCAGAGAATACAGCTGATTCTCAGTTTTGGACTTGAAAGATGCTTTTTTCTGCATTCTTACTGCAGAAGAATCATAGCAACTGTTTGCTTTTGAATAGCAGGACCCAGAAACATAGATGGCCCAGCCGTATTGTTGGACAGTTCTGCCTCAAGGATTTAAAAATTAACCTACTTTGTTTGGGGAAATGTTGGCTAGGAATCTCAGAAACAGAATAGTGAAGGAAGGAAGGTCTCTTGCTCTGCTATGTGGATGATTTGCTCAGAGCAACCCCTGTATGTGCTAAGTGTCTACAAAATACCATGAGAACCCTGAGCTATTTGGCCAATTTTGGATATAAAGTCTTCCAGAAAGAGGCCCAAGTATGAAAGCAGCAAGTCATGTATCTGGGTTTGGTTCTTTCTTGAGGAGAGCAGAGTCTTTTGCCTGATAGAAAATAGGCAATCTCAAGAGTTCTCATCATGGCTCAGCGGTTAGCATACTCGACTAGCATCCATGAGGACGCAGGTTTGATCCCTAGCCTCAATTAGCTGGTTAAAGGATCTGGCGTTGCCGTGAGATGTGCTGTAGGTCACAGACGCAGCTCGGATCCAGCGTTGCTGTGGCTGTGGCATAGGCCGGCGGCTACAGTTCTGCTTGGACTCCTAGCCTGGGAACCTCCATATGCTGTGGGTGCAGCCCTAAAAAACAAAAACAAAACAAAACAAAACAGACCAAAAACAGAAAAAAGAAAAAAAATTGGTAATCACAGGCGCAGGAGCACCCAGGTCTTGCAGACAACTGAAAGCATTCCTGGGAATGGCAGGATTCTATAAGATTTGGATCCCAAACTATAGGCTATGGGTAGAGCCCCTCTATCAGTCTTTAAAGGGACATGACCCCTTACATGGACTAAAAAGTGCCAGACTTTGAAACAATAAAGACAAAGTGAGTCTCAACCCAGCTTTGCGACTACCAGAGCGAAACCTTTCAAATTGTACGTCTGTGAGAGACAGGGCATATCCCTGAACCTGTTGCCTACTTCTTAAAACAACTACAACAGGTGGTTACGGGATGGCCTCCCTGCCTTTGAGCTGAAGCAGCTACTTGCGACATACTTCAGGAAGCTGAGAAGTTTACCCTGGGGCAACCCACTACTGTGTATGTCCCTCACCATATCCTATCTTTAGTGGAACAAAGAGAGGGCTACTGGTTGACTTGAGAGGATGGGAAAGTACCAAGCCATTATCTTAGACAATCCTAATACAAGATTTCAGGTCACTTCAGTCCTGAATTCAGCCACACTGCTCCTGATTGACGCTGTATAGTCCCCAGAGCATGACTGCTTGCACATAAAGTTGTACTCTAGCAGACCAGACTTAAAGGACCAACCCTTGGCAAGCCAGATATGGAAATGCTCCCTAATGGAAGCAGCATCATGGACCAAGGTAGGCAATGTTCTGGGTATCAGCAGTAACCATTAAAAATGCTGGTGAAGCAAAAGACCTGCTCCCAGGAAGCTCAGCTCAGAAGGCAGAGACCATTGCTCTGACAAGAACTCTACTGCTCCCTGAAAGAAAACACGTAAATATATACACAGATTCTCACTGCATCCTCTGCGGTACATGCTCATAAGGCAATCTGGAAAAAAAGGAGGCTCCTCACTTCAAACAATAAAGATGTAAAACATGCTTTGAAATCCTGTCACTGTTAGAAGGAGTCCATAAGCCCTCACAAGTGGCCATAATGCACTGCACAGGCCACTAAAAGGGTGAAACTCATATAACAAAAGGCAACTGGTTGGTTAGCTTACCAAACAGCAAAGAAAGCAGCAAAGGAAGGGAATTATCAAGCCATGGAAAGGTCATTTCTCCCATAGACTGACTTGTCAAAATACCAGCCAGTGTATTCAGAAAAGGACAAGGAAAGGGCCAAAGAGTCAGAATTCATTCTTGATCACACCTCGCCTGGCTGGAAATGTAGTACACAAGGAACTGTTTTGATTCCTGAGGCCCTCTATGCTACAGCACATTCATAATATTACAGTGGAGTTCCCTTGTGGCACAGCAGGTTAAGGATCTGGCGCTGTCACTCCAGCGACCCCGGTCATTGCTGTGGCATAGGATCCTTGGCCTGGGAACTTCCACAGGCCATTAGTGTAGCCAAAAAAAAAAAAAAACAAAACAGTACCTACTACAGGACAGATGCCACTTTACAAATGGAATAAAAAATATATAATGGGAAAACAGGAAAAAGAAATATATATATATATAAAATGGTCCTAGCCTAAAAAGGACCATCCAGCGAGTCACTCAGAATTGCATGATCTGTGTTAAAAATAACCCAAAGATTGCTGTCAGACCTCCCCAAATGGGGACCCAACACTAAGGAACCTGCCCCACCAAGGACTGGCAAATAGACTTCACTCAAATGCTTTGAGCCGCAGCTAATTTCAGATACCTGCTAGTATTTGTGGACACTTTTTCGGGATGGGTGGAGGCATTAAAAAGGACAAAAAAAGGCTTCAAAGTGGTTAAAGCCCTCCTTAAGGAAATTATCTCCCAATTTGGACTGCCTAACTCCCTTCAAAGTGATAATGAGCCTGCTTTTGTCTCTAGCATAACTCAACAAGTGTCTAAAATGCTGCAAATTAATTGGAGGCCACATTCATCCTGGAAGCCACAATCAACAGGGAAAAACTGAGGAAAATTATGCATTAAAAAGGTGCATTGCTGGAGTTCCCATTGTGGCTCAGTGAATAAGAATCTGATTAGCAAACATGAGGACGCTGGTTCAATCCCTGGCCTCACTCAGTGGGTTAAAGATCCGGCATTGCCATGAGCTGTGGTACAGGTCACAGATGCAGCTTGGATCCTGCATTGCTGGGGCTGTGGCATAGGCCAGCAGCTATAGCTCCGATTCTACCCCTTGCGTAGGAACCTCCATATGGCTCGGGTGCGGCCCTAAAAAGACAGAGGGGAAAAAAAGAAGGAGCATTACTAAATTTATATGTCAAGAGACTAACTTAACTTGGGGTAAGGCCTTGCCAGTTTCCCTGCTACAGATGGGAGTGGCTCCCAGAAGCAGGCTTAAATTAAGCCTTGAAATATTGTATGATGGGCCATTCCAAGTGTCTGCTTGGGTGGGAGAACACATAAAAGCTCTGAAAAATCCTGCAGTGGCCAATTATTTTAAAACTCTGGGCATTTTACTAACCTCTGTTTATTAGTTTGCCTCCAGCAGGTATGCCTATCCAACTGAGATAGCCTTACATCCTTTCCGGCCCAGAAACCAAGTCCTCCATAAAACCTGAAGAGGTGCCTTGGGCACAACCAAAAAAACAAACAAACCTGGAGAAATAAGGGCTTAAGCACTAGCTGACTGCAAGGTGGATAGGACCATAGGTGGCATTACTTAACCACACATTAATCTGTTAAGTTAGCTGGAATAAAGCCATAGATTCATCACACTCAGGTTAAAGTAGCCCCACTGTCATCAGAAAATGTCCCAACTCCTGAGAGGCCTAGAGAGCAACGGGTTTGTGAACCCTCAGAAGACTTTAGGTTGCTCATTAAAAAGGGTAAGTACTGAGATTAAAATTTCATTGTGGGGAGTTCCTGTTGCGGCTCAGTGGGTTAAGAATCTGACTGGTATCCATGTGGATGCCGGTTCGATTGCTAGCCTCACTCAGTTAAGGATCTGATGTTGCCGTGAGCTGTGGTGTAGGCTGGCTGCTGCAGTGCTGATTCAAGCCCTAGCCCGGGAACTTCCATATGTTGCAGGTGCAGCCATTTAAAACAGAACAAAAAAAAAAAAAAAAAAATGCCTGAATTCAGATGGAGGGAAGATGGTGCAATCTTCTCAGTCTGTTAGCTTTCCAATTAAAGTTGTTATTCTTTGCCCCAACAACATTTATTGCCTGCCGTGTGGCAAGCAGAGAAAGCTTGGGCTCAGTATCAAACTCGCTGTTAGGACATATAATCTAAAACATTTATGTACCTGATAACAGAGTTTCAAAAAACCAAAACTGACAGAAATTACAAAGTTGAAAGAGGTAAATCCAACACAAGCACACAAAATCTTTGTAAACAGACACAAAGCCAGTAAGGTACAGAAGATTTAAACACTTTTAACCCATCTGACCTATCCAACTATGGCAGAATACATATTTCTAAATGACCCATAAGACAAGAAATCAAAAGGCGAATTAGGAGGGATTTTGACCTGAAGGCAAAAAAACTGAAATAAGATTGGCAAGTGATAACCTTTGAGCTGGACATACAATGGTTCATTACATTTTTGTGTACATCTGAAAATTAAAAAAAAAAAAAAACAATGCTGCTATGTCAGAAATAACACAACTGTGCTCATTTTTAAATTTATGGATCTCAAATCCATTCTTCTCCATCTTAACAGCTTTTGGGAAGTATCTGTCAAAATTATCTGGACATATTCCTTGCTCCCAATCTACAGAAAGTTGGCCTTTCCCCTCCATCATCTAAGAAGGCCTCGCTAGAAAATTTCAAAAATAAAATAAAGATTCCTATATACAGAAAAAACAAAAGCATTTCATTAAGCAAAGAGGAAATATCTACTCACCTTGCAGCTGCCTTTCAACTGTAAAACGGCCATTCTTTCTTCCTATGGGTGCTACTCTCAGGGAAAGAAAAAGGAAACATGAGATACTGAGCCTTTCTTAGGGAATACTCTAAATTAGAACCCCGACCCCCACCCCACCAATATACCTCTTATTTAACATAGAGGAAAGTCGGACGGTGACCAGAACAGTTCTGCACATTCTATATTAGAGAGAAGGGCCAATGCCACAGCCATCTTGGGCTAGAATTTGTTTATGTATTCAAAGCTGTCTGCTGGAGAAAAAGACCTGCAGTGGTATGGTTGACTCCTCTAGCAAGCTCTCTGGAAGTATTCCCACTCCTGGAGCCACATTACATTTCCAACTGGCCTGTCCTGAAGGTACTATCAGCTCTAAAACTGTCCTTTCAAGGCCCCATCTGTGCCTTAGAATTAACTCATATTTTTCATTCAGAAACTCACATTTCTGACTCCTTTCCCATCACTTTTCTTCATCCCACACCCTTAAGGCTATAAGGTTAGAGGGCACTAATAAGCAGCAGGGGAGCTACAATCCCAGGGCAAACTAAGGACGGTTACGAAAAATGAAGCACTACAGGCCATGTGTGAAATGGGGCTAGGAGGTGGTAATCACTGTGGTCAAAATGGAAAGAAGTCAAGTCCTCAGGGGAGGACAAAGCTATATGGGAGCCTTGCTACATAGGCATTCAGCCCCAGAATGGAACCCTCCAAAAATGCAATTTCACCTCTGTACCCCACTAAACTCCCATAAGGTTACAGGCTATAAAATACACAAATGACCACACTATCACACACAAGCACATTTCCACAGTCACACAGCCAGAATTAAAATCACTAAGTTGGAGTTCCCTTCGTGGCTCAGTGGTTAACGAATCCGACCAAGAACCGTAAGGTTGCGGGTTCGATCCCTGGCCTTGCTCAGTGGGTTAAGGATCCGGCGTTGCCGTGAGCTGTGGTGTAGGTTGCAGACGCGGCTCGGATCCCGCGTTGCTGTGCCTGCGGCGAAAGTTGGCAGCTACAGCTCCTGTTAGACCCCTAGCCTGGGAACCTCCATATGCCGCAGATGCGGCTCTAGATAAAGCCAAGAAAGACAAAAAAAAAAAAAAATCACTAAGTTCATGGTACATTGTCTGACCACCTAGTCTTGAAATCCAATCGTAAAAAGATCACACACACAATCACTCAAGCACCCTGTCGGGGACCCACAGAGCCCCAAACACACAACAGCACTTTTATCCTCTTCACGCAGTCATGAAAATGGCATACACACAGTCATCCAATCAGACAGAAAAACACAACCAAGTAACCCAGTCAAGGAAACAAGCAATCACAAACACTGTGTCACAGAAACACTGTCATAACACACAGGCAAACCGCAGTAACATATATACACGATCTCAAGCACTTTCACTCACCCTGTCACAACAGCACTGCCGCACACCTCACAGTCATAAGCACGCGGTACACACACAATTACACTCTCACATAAGCACATTTCCAGTCAGGTAAGCACGCATAGCTGTACCATCACACCCTCAGAGTTACAACTTACACAAACGCTTACGTACAAAACCACAACACCACACGCCCATTCGCCCAAACAATCACCAACACCAGGCTGGATGGCGCGCACGCTCGCGTGCGGGCGGACACACACACACGCGCGCGCGCGCGCGCAAACATCAGGAGGCACGCCAGACGCGCAATTTCAGTGACGCTTCCCCCGAGCGTTTCCGCCCTGGCACCCCGGACATCCTCACCTCGACAGACGGTGCAGTTCGGGGCGCGGAGTCTGGCGCCTGGTCTCAGGTTCGCCCCCCACTGAGGGAGCCAGGCCAAGCTCCTCCGCAGACGCAGCCCTCTCCCCACGCAAGGCCCCCAAATCGCGCGAACAAACGGAAATGAAGCCGCGTTTGGGACGTGCAGTCTCTGGGAAATGTAGTCCCACTCCGGGCCGGCCATGGCTGGCCTGCCAGGTTGCTAGGAGACCCAGTCCACTAACGCAGCTGGGTTCCTGGACCCGGCTGCTAGAACCAGCTCTCCCCAACGGCCGCGCCCCGGAGATTTCTGGGAGAGCACGCCTGCGCACTGCGCATGCGTGGCGGGCGGGGCGCGGGGGTCGGGCACCTGGGGCCTGAGACCGTAAGTTGGGCGGTCCCAGCGCCGGATTTGTAGAAAGTGGGACGGGCTGGTGGGGCAGGAGCAAAGATCACGCCTGAGTGTCGGACTGGCCTGAGACCCTCTCTGTGACTTGCCAGGCTCTTTGATTTGTGGGACTGTAGGTGTGCGAGACAACGTGAGGTATTTTTGGATGGACTGAGTCCGTCAGTGGGCAAATGTATGGTTATGTATCTGCCTTTGTGTGATTGTATGTGCTGCATGCTGTTTGGCGTGAGGTGATCCGTACTTGAAGCTGCATGGTAGTAGCATTTTATAACAGCGTAGGATTGTCTGCCAGAGTAAGGGACCTTTGCTGTTTGTGGTTTGTTTGGGGTTCATAACTGAGTGTGGTTGCGTGACTGGTGGTGGTGGTGGTGATATGTGTTACATAAATGTACTTATCTCTTGCCTACATTTCAGAATGTCTGTGGGAGTTTGACTACCAAAAGAGCATATATGTGACTGAAAATACGATGGCTGGTCAAATAATTTCCTCCTTGTACACTAATTTGATGGTCTGGAGAAGATTATCAGTTCATCTGGAAAATAATTTAGACATGGTTTTTCAATTGGATCAAATACACACATATATATATATATATATATATATACATATATATATATATGAAGAATGCAAGTCAACTGTTTCGTTTTGTTTTGTTTTTTAAGCAAGGTAATGTCTAAGGCAGCCCTAGAGTAACTGCATTTTCCTCTGCCGTTGCCCGTCAAAGTAGGCATTCATTCTTTTCTACCATTAAGGGGACTTTATTGGGTAAGGTTGAGAGGCCATCAACTAATAAAACAAAGAAATAACTTTATATATAAGAAAAGTCAATTTTAGTAGAGTCCAGCATTAGTCAGATTTCCTGAATTCTAGGTCAAACCGTTGTCCCTATTTTCTGAGCATACCTTGGCTCACAGAGAGAAAAGAACTTAAGGCTATAGGTCTGTTGGTAAGTCTGTCATTGTCTTCATTTATTTCAAAATCTCATGGACTTTAAAAAAAAATCACAAACTTATTAACTTACAGCACAAAGGAACTAGAGCTGTCATTTCACCACTCCTTCAGGGGGGAAAAATGAATAAAACTTGCCTGATTTTCAGGGTCATTTACCAAATACCTTGATCTCCTCTGAATAATGTAAGTGGAGTAGCAAGTTTGGTGGCTGCTACTCAGAGAATGTTCAGAAAATAAACTGTGCTTGATCCAGTACAGCTATGTAAAACAAAGATTTTGGTCAAATTGCTCTTAGAGTGGGTCAAGTTGTCAAACTGGAGCATTTTGTCATAGTATACATGGGAGATGTAGATTGTTTTGTTTTTGAAGTAACAATTCTAGTTTCAAATTGGATAGCATGCACCCATCTCAAACCACATCTGTTTGATTCTGAGTTTTCTCTTTTGACTTTTGATAGTGGTAATGTTTGCTTACAAGAAAAAGGAGGCTACTGTTTGAAAGTGAAAAACAAGACTGTTAACCTGAGATGAGTAGATTTCACAAGACGGGCTCCTTGCTGTATATTAAACTTGTGACATTTTTTTTCTTTTTTTGGCTTTTGTCCTTTTAGGGCCGCACCCGAGGCATATGGAGGTTCCCAGGCTAGGGGTTCAATTGGAGCTACAGCTGCCGGCCTACACCACAGCGACAGCAATGCGGGATCTGAGCTGTGTCTGCAACATACACCACAGCTCATGTAACGCTGGATCCTTAACCCACTGAGCGAGGCCAGGGATCGAACCCGCAACCTCATGGTTCTCAGTCGGATTCCTTAACCACTGAGCCATGATGGGAATTCCTAGACTGAGAAATTATTTTTGTAACTCATATGAGATAGTAGCCATAAACACACAAAAACTTCCACAGATTAATGAAAGAAAAAAATAATAGAAACAGAGCAAAAGCTATCAACAGGTTATTTACAGAAAATTCAGATGGCCAGTAAGCAAGTGAAAAAACAATCTATTATTTAAACAAATTCAAATTAATGAATATTTTTTTCAAAAGTAAAGCTGACAAAGAGCACCAAGTGCTATTTAGACTGTGGGGAAATGTGCAATTCATCACACCGTTAACAAGGCTGAATGTACTGTATTTGGAAAATAACCAGTTACTATTACAATAAAAATACTCTTTGATTCACAAATTGGATGTAAAAGGATCTTATCTTACAGAAATGCACATACAGTTATTTGTGTATAAAGATGTTTATGGACAAGTGTTTGAAGTAGCAAAACACTGGAAACATGTTCATCAAGAGAGGAACAATTTCAACATGTGTTACTTCTATATATGTTGTATTCTGCAGCTACTAATATGAAAATATGTACCTGGAAAGATGTCTATGATGTATTATACAGGAAAAGCGGCAGATTGAGGTCCATACACTGTTCGTGTTTAAGTATGCAAATACCTGCAAAACAACCACCTACAAAAGTGCACATTTAAGCATAAAGAAACCTATGGAAAGGTATTCACTAGATTTTAACATGTTAGTTTAGCAAGTCAGGAGATTTTTTTTCCTTATCATGTTTATTTGTCATAATTTCCTGTTTTGGGGGAAATGCATTATGTAATTTCACAGAGGCTATTCAGTCATATATGAAACGAATGTTTGTATAGTAAGAGAAGTTTAATTTCCAACATTTCTTTTGAAATTAAGTTCAAAACGGTTAGGAGTAGAGAACAAAGTAATGCGATTATGGCGCATTTGACCATCTTTATTTTTCTGTATGTTGTACATTTTACCTTAGAAGAGAATATCCAATTTTGAAAACTTAATTTATGGAATAAATATATCAGTGATAAAGCCATTTATTTCATTATTAGGCCTTTAAAAGTTCCAGGAACCTATTTTTTTTAAATAGGTTCATTACGTTGAACTAAGACGGCAGAGGAAGGACTGTGAAGGAAGATTGCTAGCTAGAAGGATTTTCTTTTTTTAGGACAAGGGTCCTATATGTAGAAAAGAATGTGATGGGTTTACAGATAAAGTACCTTGCTCTCTCTTAACTGGCCACCTCCTATATAATGTTCAAAATTCCTATCCCTGGGGTTATTCCTTTGAACTAAAGCAACATTTACAAAAAGAGCTTCACAGGCAAACGATATCAAGAGGTGTTATAAGAAGGGATCCATGGAGTTCCCTTCGTGGCTCAGTGGTTAACGAATCCGACTAAGAACCATGAGGTTGAGGGTTCGATCCCTGGCCTTGCTCAGCAGGTTAAGGATCCGGCGTTGCCGTGAGCTGTGGTGAAGGTTGCAGACGTGGCTCGGATCCCGCGTTCCTGTGGCTGTAGCGTAGGCCGGCAGCTACAGCTCCTGTTAGACCCCTAGCCTGGGAACCTCCATATGCCGTGGGTGCGACTCTACATAAAGACAAAAAAAAAAAAAAAAAAAAAAAGGGATCCATAATGAAATAGTTTGGCACATGATAGATGAAAGAAAAAAAGGAAGCTGTACTGCAGTATTTATTACAGTCGTTATTATTGGTCTGAGAAATTATGTGAAATATGCAGTGATTTACAGACTTGTTTGGCTACAGAATTTTTTTTCCCAACATCATCTGAGCTCTAGCACTATTTAAAATTTACTATAGGAAATTTTATGTTATCATATATTCCTTAAATTAAATTATTAACACATATATAGTCCTACATAAAGCAATTATAAACAAATAATTTTAATGTAGTACATGGTATATTACTCTTACATAGTTGTAAAAATATTTTTCATATGTGGCAATCATGCAAATCCACCAAGTAGTAATAGGTTTATTCATGATTTAATGAATTCTCAAAACCTGAGAGGAGTTCCCATCATGGTGCAGTGGAAACGAATCCAACGAGGAACCATGAGGTTGCAGGTTCAATACCTGGCCTCGCTCCGTGGGTTAAGGATTCGGTATTGCCGTGCACTGTGGTGTAGGTTGCAGACGCGGCTCGGATCCAGCGTTGCTGTGGCTGTGGCGTGGGCCAGCAGCTGTAGCTCCGATTAGACCCCTAGCCTGGGAACCTCTATATGCTGAGGGTGTGGCCCTAGGAAGAAAAAAAAAGAAAAGAAAACCTGAGAAAAATGGGCTGGGTAATAATGGAGGGCTGTAGTGACTCCATAGCAATCTTACTGAACATGCATGAATTATTGATTCTCTAATATTTTTTGGTGTGCAGTGAATAAAATTTGAACTACTTTGGCAAATCACAGTGTATCTAAATTATATTGATATTTTAAATTTTGTTAAACAGTAAGATAACAATAAAAACATTAAGGAAGTGTGTCTTGGCTAGATAACTCTAGCACCTCATCTTTTTAGAGCCAATGGATATATAAATCAACAGATTAAATTATAAATTTAAGTCTTTGAGAACTGTTGAGATACTAGCATTGATAGTGTGAACAGCTAAAAATCAAATAAAGTTCTTTGTAACGCTAAGCGAAAAAAGAGACAAATGTCATATGATCTTATTTACATGTGGAATCTAAAAAAAAAAAAAAACTCCAGCAAACTCATAGAGAACAGGTTAGATAGGTAGTGGGCGAAATAAGTGCAGAGTGTCAAAAGGTACAAACTTCAGTTACAAAGTAGTAAGTCATGGGATAAATACTTAGCATAGCAACTACACTGGGTAATACTGTATTACATATTTGAAGGTTGCTAAGAAAGTAAATTTTTTTTTTTTGGCTTTTTAGGGCTGCACCCATGGCATATGGAGGTTCCCAGGCTAGGGGTCCAATCGGAGCTACAGCTGCCACCCTACACCACAGCCACAGCAATGCGGGATCCAAGACGCATCTTCGACCTACACCACAGCTCATGACAACACCAGATCCTTAATCCACCAAGCGAGGCCAGGGATCAAACCCAACGTGAACTCTGAAAGTAAATCTTAAAAGTTTTCATCACAAGGAAAAAAAATTCTGTAACTACTTATGGTGACATATGTTAACTGGACTTATTGTGGTGATCATTTTGCAGTGTATACAAATACTGAATGATCATGTTGTATACCTGAAACTAAAATAATATTTATAACAATTATACCTTAAAAAAAGAAAAGTGTTCCTTCCTTGAGAGAAAAAAACCCTCAAAATTTCATGAAAACCCTGAAATCAGTTAACAGAATCTATCATAAAAGAAATTCCAGATTTATTTTTGTATACCAGAAAATTTCATTTTTGTTTTTATTTGGGTATATTCGTCTTAAGCCAAATATTAATTTTAAAAACTTGACAATTAAGCATTCAACCAAATGTGTTTTCAATGAACTTCTCTAAATAACAGAACTATGTGAAATTTTTATTTAAATTTTGTATGTATTGGAGAGTGATGTAAACTCTATTTCTTCATTTGGGTCACCCTCAAAGGAACTTGAAAAACACATCATGTCCCAAAACTAAATCCTAAGAGAATGCAAATGACTTGAGGCAGCATCAAGCCATTTTTCCATCATAAACATGTCTTTGAAATATAACTTCTAAGCTCTGGAATTGTAATTAACCTAGCAAAGAGAAATTTTAGACACTGTGGATAAGTGGTTTTACTTTGTGTTCTTTTAATTGTATGTTAGATGTTCTATTCTATTTAGAGCATTTATATCTATTATCATTTATAACTATTATCCATTATTACCTGCTCTTGTTTTATTTTGACACTAAGGCTATGCTACAAGCCCCACAGAATGAGCTTCAAAAATTTTATCAGGGGCAGAAATTTTGAAAAATTTCAAGTGTAGAATTAATTCGTCTAAATTTCTCAAAAAACATAAACTACCAACTCTCAACAAAGATGAGACAGATATCCCAAATAGTCAAATAACCATTAAAGAAATGGAATTTATATTATAAAGCTCCCACAAAAGAAATCTTTAGGGCCAGGTGGCTCCACTGGCAATTTTTTACAAACATTTGAAGAGTGAACACAAATTTCATACAACTTCTTCCAGAAAAGAGAAAGAATGCTTCTCAACTCAGGAGGCCATTCCTATACTGGCCGGTATTACCAAAATGAGTTAAAGACTAGGAAAAAAAAAAAAAGGCAATATCTTTCATAACTTCAGACACGAAAATCCTCAACAAAATGTTAGCAAATTAAATCCAACCAGGAAATCATACAATATGACTGAGTGGGATTTATTTCAGTATACAAGACAGGTTAGACAAACAATTCAGTGTAATACACAGAATCAACAGGTTGAAGAAGAAAAATCCTATGATCACCTACTTCAGAAAATTTTCAACTGCTGCAGAAAAAGCATTTGATAAAATCCAATATCCATTCATGACTAAGAGAAAAACCCCTCAGGGATTCAGAACAGAAGGGAACTCTTTCAATTTATTTATTATTTTTGTCTTTAGGGCCGCACCCGAGGCATATGGAGGTTCCCAGGCTAGGGGTCGAATCAGAGCTGTAGCTGCCAGCCTACACCACAGCCACACCAGATCTGAACCATGTCTGAGACGTACACTACAGCTCATGGCAATGCTGGATCGTTAACCCACTAAGTGAGGCCAGGGATTGAACATGAGTCCTCATGGATGCTAGTCAGATTTGTTTCCACTGAGTCATGATGGGAAGCTCCTCTTTCAATTTAAATAAAAGCATCTACATGAAACCTATAACTAACATCATATTTAATGGTGAAAGACTGAATATTTCCCCCTTAAGATCAGAAATAAGGCAAGGATGTGTGCTCTTACCGTTATTCAAAACAGCACTGAAAGTTATAGCCACTATAATAAGTCAAGCTAAATAAAGGACAGAAGCAAAAAACTGTCCCTATTTATAGCTGATATGATTGTCCACACAGAAAATCCTAAAGAATGTACTCAAAAAAATACTTTCCAAAACCAATTACTGAGTTCTGCAAAAAGGTCACAGATTACAAGATCAATATACAGTTTATATAGTTTACAAATAGTTATTTGTAAACTATATAAAATTATACTGATATCTATTTTTCTGTAGAATTATATAATTTGTATACTTACTTGTATATATGAATATATATAAAATTTGTGTATACTAGTGTTGAATAGGTTAAAAACAAAAACACAACACCACTTACAACTTTTCCAAAGAAAATGAAGCACTTAGATACATTCTTACAAATCACCTGTGAGATCTGTATGCCAAAAATTACAAATCCTAATAAGAGAAATTGAGGAAGGCCATATTAGTTTTCTAGGGCTGCCATAACAAATTACCACAAACTTAGTTTAAAACAACTGAACTCGGAGTTCCTGTCGTGCCACAGCAGTTAACGAATCCGACTAGGAACCATGAGGTTTGTGGGTTCGATCCCTGGCCTTGCTCAGTGGGTTAACGATCCAGCGTTGCTGTGGGCTGTGGTGTAGGTCACAGATGCAGCTTGGATCCTGCATGGCTGTGGCTATGATGTAGGCCAGCAGCTGTATCTCTGATTCGACCCCTAGCCTGGGAACCTCAATATGCCACAGGTGAAGCCCTAAACAAAACAGAACAACAACAACAACAACTGAACTCTTTTCTCACAGTTCTGAGGGCTAGAAGCCCAAAGTCACGAGATGGGTGGAGCCAGGCTTTTTCTAAAGGCTCTAGGGGATGATCCCTTCTTGCCCCTTCCAGTTTCTGGTGGTTACTAGTAATTCTTGGTGTTTCTTGGCCTGCAGATGCATCATTCCAACCTTGCCTCTGATTTCACATGGCCTTCCCTATGTGTCTGTGTCCATATTTCCCTCTTCGCATAAGGATACCACTCATTAGAGAATCCTTATGCAGGATACTCACCTTAATTTGACTATATCAGCAAATTCTCTCTTTCCAAATACGTCACATTCATAGGTACTGAGAGTTAGGAATAGAACATTTTGGCAACACAATTAAACCCACAATAAAGACCTAAAAATGGAAAGACATATCATGTTCATGGATTGGAAGAATCAGCAAAGACGACAGTTATCTGCAAATTAAAATTCTATTAAAAGTTCAACAAATTTATATTCTATTTATTATAGAATTTAAATGAAAAGGCAAAAGATCTAGAATAGTTAAGTCAAATTCATTTATTTTTTTCTGCATTTATTTATTTATTTATTTTGGCCATGCCCACAGCATGTGGAAATTCTGGGGCCAGAGACTAAGCCCAAGCCACAACAGTGACAGCCCCGAATCCTTAACCACTAGACAACCAGGGAACCCATAGAATAGTTAAGTCAATTTTTAAAGGAAAAAGTGAGAAGCCTCACTCTACCCAAAATTAAGACATCTATAGAGTCACACTAAACAGTAACTAAGACAGTGTGGTATTGGAGGAGCGATAGACATAATGGAAGAGAACAGAAAACCCAGAAATAGGCATGCACAAATATAAAGGCACAAAGCAATTCAACGGAGGAAGTCAGCCCTTTCAACAAATGGTACGGGAACAACCAGACACCCATAAGCCAGAGAAAACAAACAAGAAAACACGAAGCTAAAGCTCATAACGTACGGAAAAATTAACTCAAAATGGATTAAGAGATTTAAATGCAAAACATAAAACCATGAAAACCTCAGTTAGAAACACAGAATATCTTTGGGATCTGGAGTTAGACGGGGAGTCCTTAGATTTGACACCAAAAGCAAGATTCATAAAAGGAAAAATTAACAAGCTAGACCTTATCAAAAAATTTTGCTCCTCATTAACCTGACCAAGGAGGTGAAAGACTTATATGCAGAGAACTACAAAACATTAATCAAGGAGATCAAAGAAGATACAAAGAAATGGAAAGATATTCCATGCTCATGGGCCGGAAAAATTAACATTGTAAAAATGGCGATACTACCCAAAGCAATCTACAGATTCAATGCAATCCCTATCAAATTACCCATGACATTCT
>PVHT020000178.1:1646125-1656691 GCA_004024745.2 Catagonus wagneri | reverse complement strand
AAAAAAAAAAAAAAATTTTGCTCCTCAAAAGACCTTGCTAAAAGGATGAGAAGAGGAGTTCCCATCGTGGTGCAGTGGAAACAAATCCAGTTAGGAACTATGAAGTTGTGGGTTCGATCCCTGGCCTCACTCAGTGGGTTAAGGGTTGCTGTGCGCTGTGGTGTAGGTCACAGACGAGGCTTGGATCTGGAGTTGCTGTGGCTGTGGTGTAGGCTGGCAGCTGTAGCCCTGATTAGACCCCTAGCCTGGGAACCTCCATATGCTGTGGGTGTGGCCATAAAAACCAAAAAAAAAAAAAAAAAAAAAGATGAAAAACTAAGCTATGCACTGAAAGAAAATTTTGCAAATCACTTCTCCAACAAAGGACTAGTGTCATCTAGAATAAAGAAAGCACTCTTTCAAAATCCAACAGTTAAAAAAAGGTACAACTCAAAAATGAAGGAGTAAAAGACAGTCATTTCACCACAATGGATGCATGATAAATAAGCACATGACATAATGTTCACCATCATTAGCCACTACAGAAATGGAAATTAAACCCACAGAGATATTACTACACACCTATTACAATGGCTAAGATAAAACGTGGTGACAAAACCAAATGCTGGAAGAGATGCAGAAAAACTGCACTTCTATTCCTGGTAGAAATGGAAAATGGAAAAGACACTTTGGAAAATGATTTCTCCATTTCTTAAATGAGAAAAGTTTATTTACTGTATAACCCAGAAACTATTCTCTCAAACATTTACATCAGAGAAATAGAATTTTATACTCACACAAAAACTTATACCAAATGTTCACAAGCAGCTTTATTTCTAACAGCCAAACACTTTTTTTTCCCCTTAGGGTTTCCTTTTAGCAATAATTTTGATTCAGAAGAAGGTATACTCTCACATAAATTATTATTAGAACGTTTTGTTCCAAAATGATTTATCTGAAGAGTGATGAAATATTGGAGTTCCCATTGTACCTCAATGGTTAATAAACCCAACTAGCATCCATGAGGATGTGGGTTAAATCCCTGACATCGCTAGTGGGTTAAGGATCCAGTGTGGCAATGAGCTGTGGTGTAGGTCACAGAGGCAGCTCAGATCCCGCATTGTTGTGGCATAGACCAGCACCTACAGCTCCGATTTGACCCCTAGCTTGGGAACCTCCATATGCTGAGGGTGTAGCCCTAAAAAGCCAAAAAAAAAAGTGATGAAAAATTTACCTTATGTACTGTATTTGTAAAGTCTCCGTCTGTAATAGTATGATTAAGACTATGAAATAAAAATGTTTACAGTAATAGCTAACATTTTAAAGCATTAGTGATGCAGCACATGTTTAAGACTTTATACATATTTAAGTTTTAAACTGCAGAACACTACGATGAAATGTGTGTGTGTGTGTGTGTGTGTGTGTGTGTGTGTGTGTATTAATGTTTTATAAAGGATGATACTAAAACATACGGGTTGGATAACTTTCCCAAAGGAACCGAACACCCACATAGTAAATGGTGGAGCTCAGATGATGCTGAATGATGCTGAACAAAAGAACCCTAAATTTTAGGGTTGAGTTCTGTTATGAATTCACTACTGCATAACAAGGACTAAAATATGAGGGCAAGTAATTCTGCATTTATTTTTTTCTGCATTTATTTTAATCTAGCCTTTCTTCATTGTGGATTCTCTGAAGGTGAGTAACTTATGAGTGAAAGTGAAAAAGGATCCCCACATTTATAATCTGAACTTTCTGATATTCCAAAACTGAATGTCATGGACAAACAGGTAAAGGATTTACTAAATTATTTTTTTCATAAAGTTTTTCTCCATCATGAAGTTTTTGATGTTGAGTAAGGTGTGAATGACGTCTAAAGTCCTTACCACATTCATTACATTTATACGGCTTCTCACCAGAATGAATTCTCTGATGTTGAGTAAGTTGTGATCCACGATTAAAGGCCTTCCCACATTCATTACATTTGTATGGTTTCTCGCCAGTATGAATTCTCTGATGCTGAGTAAGATGTGAACCACGAATAAAGGCCTTCCCACATTCACTACATTCATAGGGCTTCTCACCAGTATGACCTCTTTGATGGTAAGTTAGTTGTGAGCCATGAATAAAAGTCTTACCACATTCCTTACATTCATATGGTTTTCTACCAGTATGAAAAATCTGATGTACATTAAGTTGTGAGGCACAAATAAAGATCTTCCCACATTGCTTACATTCATAGGAATTCTCACCTGCATGAATTCTCTGATGTTGAGACAGCTGTGAGCCATAAATAAAGGCCTTCCCACATTCTTTACAGTCATAGGGTTTTTCACCAGTATGAATCCTCTGATGCTGAGTAAGATGTGAGCCACGAATAAAGGCTTTCCCACATTCCTTACATTCAAAGGGTTTTTCGCCCGTGTGAATTTTTTGATGTTCAGTAAGTTGTGAGCCACGAATAAATGATTTCCCACATTCTTGACATTCATAAGGTTTCTCACCAGTATGAATCCTCTGATGTCGAATAAGCTGTGAGCCATAGTTAAAGGCCTTTCCACATTGCTTACATTCATGTGGTTTCTTACCTGTATGGATCCTCTGATGTTCAGTAAGTTGTGAGCCACGAATAAAGGACATCTCACAATCTTTACATTTATAGGGTTTTTCACCAGTATGAAGTCTATGATGTAGAGTGAGCTGTGAACCATAACTAAAGGCTTTCCCGCATTTCTTACATTCATAGGGTTTTTCACCAGTATGAATTCTCTGATGTTCACTAAGTTGAGAGCCACGAATAAAGGCCTTTCCACAGTTCTTACATCGATAGGGTTTCTCTGCAGTATGAACTCTCTGATGGTAAGTAAGTTGTGAGCCCCGAAAAAATGCCTTCCCACATTCATTACATTCATAGGGTCTTTCACCAGTATGAATTCTTTGATGCTGAGTAAGATGAGAACTGCGAATAAAGGCCTTCCCACACTCTTTACATTCATAAGGTTTCTCTCCAGTGTGAATTCTCTGATGATAAGTAAGTTGTGAGGCGCAAATAAAGGCTTTTTCACACTCTTTACATTCATAAGGTTTCTTAACATGAATCCTCTGATGGTAAGTAAGTTGTGTGCCTTGAATAAAGGCCTTTCCACATTCTTTACATTCATAGAATTTTTCATCAGAATGATTTTTCTGATGTTCAGTCTGTTGAAAGCCATGGGTAAAGCATTTTCTGCATGCTTCACATTCATAACATTTCTCAGTAGAATGAAATCTCTGGTGTAATGTTAGGGATGTGGTCTGACTAAAATCAGGCATTTCTTCACAGATTACTAGTCGTCTAAAAAGTCCCTCTTTATTGCCTAATTGGCTTTCAAACTGGTCTCTGCATTCCCTATCATCTTGAAAACTTTTGCACTTGTACTTACGGCTTGTAAGTTGTTCTATTATCTCCCATTGAGATGCCTCTAGTTCATAAATTTCTCCTTTTGAAGATTGCTTCCCGGTTTCACACCTGGATTCCCACTCTGTAAGACAACAAGAAACTAAACAAATGCGATTTTCATATTTCTGGAAAAATGCAATCTCTGAGAAACGGTAGACTCAAACTGAATATCATACTCATGTCAATGGATCCAGTGGAACAGAAAAACATCCAGGAACAGACACAGTTACAAATGCAAATTTAGCATACAATAAAGGTAGCAGCTAACAGCAGTATGGGAAAGACGGACTCTTTTAAATAAGTGAAAGTGATAAACATAAGGATAAACAGATCATCAAAAAGATGAAACTGCATTAATTCCTTAGACCATACAGGAGGATAAATTCCAAATAGATCAGTCGTCCTTACTTATAGAAATGAAAAGACACAAATAGCTAGAATAAACTTGGGTAAATTATTCTATAACCTAGGAATGGGGAAAACTTTCCCAACCATAACTTGATAAAAATGACCATATTACAGTTAAAAAAAAAGGTATAGTAAAAAAAAAAAGTTTCCTGTCAAAAGCACATTAAGGAAAGTAAAATGACAAACTGGTGAAAATATTTGCATCTTATATTACAAAGTTGCAATATCCCTAATATATAGTTTATAAAATAAGTCTGGGAAAAAAAGACTAACAACACTATAAAAAGTGGACTGGGGATAGCTGATAGAAAAGCAATTTAGATGACTTTTAACCAGATGAAAATAAACCTAACTTTCCTCATAAGTGCAAATTAAAACTACACAGAGGTGGGGATATGGAGAAACTGGAACCCTCTTACATTGCTGATGGGAATGTGAAAATGGTACAGCTGCTTCATAAAACAGTTTAGCAGTTCCTCAGAAAGTTAACATAGAGTCGCCACATTACTCAATCAGTTCACTTCAAGGTGTAGACCCAAGAAAGTATACCCGAGTCCAACATAGAGTTTCTACATAATCCAGAAATCTCACTCATAGATACATACCTAAAAGAATTAAAAACATATGTCTTTATAAAAACTTGTACACAAAGTTCATAACATTATTAACACAAAAGTGGAAACAACTAAGTCAATCACAAAAGACAACCATATTGTATAATTTCATTTATGTACAGAATGAGCAACTACAGGAGTTCCTGACATGGTGCAGTAGAAACGAATCCAACTAGGAACCATGAGGTTGCAGGTTCTATTCCTGGCCTTGCACAGTGGGTTAAGGATCTGGCATTGCTGTGAGCTGTGGTGTAGTTTGCAGACGCAGCTCAGATCCTGCGTTGCTCTGGCTGTGGCGTACTTATTAAGCAATCTGACTTTTACCTAAAACAGCCTCCCTTTGCCTAATCCTTTTTTACTCACCTGGGTTCTGACCTCTTGTCACATCCTGCACAATCTTCCAAGGCTCTTTCCCTTGCTCCAATAGGGAGAGCACATCTGGTTTGGAAATGGAAAATCCTGCTTGTAAGAATGGAAAAAAATATTGTTATGCTCTGCTTGTCCAGAATTAAAATTGAGTACACTGTTCATCAAGTAAGAAGGCCAATTACAGAGAGATTCAGAAGAAAGGTATCTGAAGAAGAGAGAAGATAAAGGTGCCTACTGGAGATGTCCATTTCAACGTCTATAAGGCACAACAAATTTATTTGGGACTAGGGGTCTGAAATTCAGCTAGGCTGTTGAAAGGTTTTCTAAATTTCACAATGACTGAAATTGAATTATTGGGAGGAAACTTACCCAGTGAGACCAGGTTGCTGTAGTTCTCCAACATTACATCTCTGTACAAATCCTTCTGTTTCAAGTCCAGGCACTCCCACTCCTCCTGAGAGAAGTCTATGGCCACATCCTCGAACAACACTAACCTCTGAAATGACAAACCCAGTGTTAACAGTAAAATAAAAAAAAATATTTTTTAGGAGTTCCTGGCATGGCACAGAGGAAACAAATCTGACTAGGAACCATGAGGCTGTGGGTTCGATCCCAGGGTTCACTCAGTGGGTTAAGGATCTGGTGTTGCTCGGATCAGACCCCTAGCCTGGGAACCTCCATATGCTGTTGATGCAGCCCTAAAAAAAAAAAAAAAAAAGACAAAAAAAAATATTTTTTAGAAGTAATGAATGGAGAAGAAAAGTATTACATAAATGGGTCAAAATGGAAATATATTGAAGGTGGAAGCTTGCAATATGATTAAGTAATGGAAAGGAAATGAGTATGATAAACAGAGAACACCGAAACAGTTTCTAAACATTCCTATTAGTTTATCAATAGCTTCTTGGAAACAGTTACAGGAATGAGCAAAACCCAGGTAAGTGGAGTTCTCTGATTAAATGAAATACTGTGTGCAAGCACATAACACATGCAAATTCTCAAATAAGCTGCAAGTTCCTTCCTCCATTTTTCCCTTTAAAGAAATGAAAATAACAAAAAGAAAGGAAGAAAGGGAGGGAAAAAGAGTGGGGAGGGAAGAAGGAGAAGATAAAGGAAGAAGGGAAGGAGAAAAAAGAAAAAAACCAAAACCCTGATGGGCACATTCCAAATGTCTTTTAAAATGTTTATCTTAGAAAATAAGATTTCTATATAATTTAAGAATTTATTTCCAACTCAAGTCTCAGAATAACTTAGCAATAATATTCTCCCTTGTCTTGACAAATCCTTTCATATATATTATTTTTATAAACAATATAATATTCCATATTATGATTATAATCATATTCTTATTTTCTGGTATTTAGTTTGTACTCCTTTATGTCCTTTGCAGCTTTGTTTCATAAATTCTCAACCATCTAGCCCCTGGCTGATCACGTTACTACTCATCATTGCTCACCATACACTCTGCTTATTCTGAGCAACAGAAAGCAAAGAAAGATGAGCTATACTCGCACAGATGTGGCCCTTAACTTACACATACTATTCAAACTCAAAATGGGCCTTGTCTGGTATTCACTAACATGATACTCTTTCTGTTCTCAATCCTGCCTTTGATCACATTTTTAAACTTCTTCTTCTTTTTTTTTTTTTTGCTTTTTGTCATTTTAGGGCCACACCCAAGGCATGTGGAGGTTCTAGGGGTCTAATCGGAGCTGTAGCCACTGGCCTATGCTGCAGCCACAGCAATGCAGGATCCAGGCCACATCTGCGACCTACACCACAGCTCATGGCAACGCTGGATCCTTAACCCACTGAGCAAGGCCAGGGATCGAACCCACAACCTCATGGTTCCTAGTCGGATTCGTTAACCGCTGTGCCATGACAGGAACTCCCACATTTTTAATCTTAAAAGACTCATAGACCAAAGATCTCACCTATTTCTGTCCTAAACAACCAGAAAATGAAGGACAATGAGAAAGATGAAATTATCAAACCATATTCTGACAGGAGAGGTTCTACTCTTTCCTCAATACATTTCCTAATTTGCAGAATAGGTCTCTAAATATGGATAGAGAAGAAAGAAGCAGTTGAAGAAGGCCTGGGGCTCATTCCCATTCACTAGAATTAACTAGAATGAGAGTGAGTAGGAGAGTCCATCTGGATGGCTTAGCGAGGCAGAAAGTCTGGAGATAAGAATACTGAACTTTCAGGAGTTCCTGTTGTAGCTTGGTGGGCTAAGAACCTGACTAGTATCCATGAGGATGTGGATTCATCCCTGGCCTTGCTCAGTGGGTTAAGGATCCAGCGTTGCTGTGAGCTGTGGACTATTTCACAGATGCAGCTTGGATCCTGCATTGTTGTGGCTGTGGTGTAGGCCGGGAACTGCAGCTCTGATTCAGCCCCTAGTTTGGGAACTTCTATATGCTGTAGGTGAAGCTCTAAAAAGACAAAAACAAAAACAAAAAGAATATCAAACATTCGTATCTTACAAAACTAAGACTATCTGATGAAAGGAAGAAGAAACACCAACTCACATGGGGCATGCTTAAAACGGCAAATTATTAGTCCTCCTCTGGCTTCTTCTCATAGAGAAATGTGGAGTCCTGATAATACAGAGTCAGGGAGGAAAAAAGAAACCATAAGAAGAGGACTGCTTGTAAATGACTAGATTAAGACAAATATTTCCTTCCCTTTTCATGGCACCTGATCCCTTCCATGACCCAATATATATATTAAGATTTGCAGAAATCTAAACAATAACATCCCTTCCTTAATCCTGAAAAACACAGATACAGAAGAATTAGCTTATGCTAAAGCAGTACCCAATTCCTATGATGTCGTCAGGGTTTGTTGACCTATGCTGAGTCGTTCATCTATTTTTTTTCTTTCTTTTTAGGGCTGCACCCATGGCATATGGAAGTTTCCAGGCTAGGGGTCAAATTGGAACTACAGCTGCTGGCCTACACCACAGCCATAGCAATGCTAGATCCGAACCATGCCTGTGACCTACACCACAGCTAATGTCAATGCTGGACCCTTAACCCACTGAGCGACGCCAGGGATTAAACCCACATCCTCACGGATACTAGTCAGGTTCTTAACCCTCTGAGCTACAAGAGGAACTCTGTGAGTCATTCATCTTTTATAGGCTTGGGGACCCTGATCTAAAATTTATCCAGGTCATACCCGCTTCAAGGAAACTGCTGGGGCCCTCAGGCCTGGAAGTGCTCTGTACTCATGTAGGCCAAGTCTTAGAATACTTCCTATAACTAAGATCTGCCTTTTACCCTCAGGCCCAACATACTAATTAACTTCCCTGGTTTATTCTCACATCCTAGGTGAAGAAGCATTTTGAGTCCAAAGTGTAGGCTTCATCCAGGCCACAAGAAGTCACACCTGATTCATCAAGTAACCAAGGAACATATCCAGAGCATCCTTTAACAGAATACTGCCTGTTGCATCCAATCATGACCTCAGCAGAATTCAGGAACTCTGGAGGAAGTCCTCCATTGTTCTCCTGCCTAACATCATTCTGCCTCTAAATGTACGGCTAGGGATGACTTGAGAAAGTGGCTGTACAACAAGTAATTTCCACAGAGTACATACTATGGCATAGATTCGTTATAAACATTAACACTTATGTGCTCAGAGAACAGGTGTGTGAATTTAACCACTCTCTACCCTTACCAGACACAAAATCTTCCCTACATTTGTTTATTTTCATAACACCTTCATTGCCATATAACTCACATTCCATACACTTATCCTTTTAAAAGGATAACTGAGTGGTTTTTAGTACATTCACAGAGATGCTCAACCATCACCACCATCTAATTTTAAAATATTTTCATTACCCAAAAACCAAACCCCATACCTACTAGCAATCACTTCCCGCTGTTGTTCCCCTAGACCCAGGCAACTGCTAATCTACTCTGTGAGGCTACAAATATGTTTATTCTAGTCATTTCATATAAATGGAATCATACACTATGTGGTCTTTTGTGATGGGCTTCTCTCACACGCATAATATTTCAAGGTTCACATATGTTGGAGCATGGATCAATTCTTTATGCTTATAGTTCCTAAATAATATTCCATTGTATGAATACACCACTTTTTCCCCCATTCATCAGTTGATGGACATCTGTATTGTTTTCACTTATTGTTACTATCAATAATGCTAAGAACATTCTAGTGAGTATTTTTGTGTGGACATATATTCTCTTAGATATATACACCTAGGAGTGGAATTGCTGCATCATATGGTAAAAGAATGTTTATCATTTTGAGGAACTGCCAAATTTCTTCTTTTTCTTTTTTTTTCTTTTTTCTTTTTTGCCTTTTAGAGCCTCATCTGTGGCTTATGGAAATTCCCAGGCTAGGAGTCGAATCAGAGCTATAGCTGTCAGCCTACGCCACATCCACAGCAGTGAGGGATCTGAGCCATGTCTGTGATCTACACCACAGCTCACAGCAATGCTGGATCCTTAACCCACTGAGCAAGGCCAGGGATTGAACCCAAGTCCTCACTGATACTAGTCAGGTTCGTTATCACTGAGCCATGATGGGAACTCTGAAAGAACTGCCAAATTCTTTTTCAAAGAAGCTGTATCATCCTATAATTCCACTAAAAGTATATTAAAGATTCATTTTTTCCACATTCTCATCATCTTTTATATTAAGTTCATCCTAGGGAGTTTGAAGTGGTATGTTACTGTGATTCTGGTTTGCTTTTTCCTAATGATTGGTGGCATTTCTGCAATGCCAGGATGCAGTTTAGATCCCCAGCCTGACACAGCAGGTTAAAGGATCCTGCATTGCTGCAGCTGTGGTATAGGTCGCAACTGCAGCTTGGATCTGATCCCTGGCCCAGGAACTCCATATGCCATGGGGTGGCCAAAAAAGAAAAAAAAAGTCAAAATCATAAAGTATGAGAAGAGTCAATGCCTGGATTTTTCTAGAATCCAGGAATTAGAGAATTTTAACTAGCCATGAGCCATATCTACAGGTAATAAGGGAAAGATGGGTATTTTACTACAAAAATCTTATTTTGATTGAATGGAAAGAAACCATAGGCAAAAGAAAAGGATAAATAACAACTTGGAAAAAGGCTTTTGGAGTTTATATTACAGAGAAAAGGTTAACATAAATAATATATGAAGTAGCTTTAAAAACTGAAGTAGCTTTAAAAACTGAAATCATATCAAGCATCTTCTCTGACCACAATGCTATACGACTGGAAATCAACAACAAGAAAAAAATGGCCAAAAATACAAATACGTGGAGACTAAACAACATGCTACTGAATAACCAACGGATCACTAAAGAAATCAAAGAGGAAATTAAAAAATACCTAGAAGCAAATGACAACAAAGATACGACACCCCAAAACCTCTGGGATGCAGCAAAAGCAGTTCTAAGAGGAAAGTTTATAGCAATACAAGCCTACCTCAGGAAACAAGAAAAAGCTCAAATAAACAATCTAACTTTACATCTAAAGCAGCTGCTAAAGAGGGAAGAACTGACAAGGCCTAAAGTTAGTAGAAAAAAAGAAATTGTAAAGATCAGAGCAGAAATCAATGAAATAGAAACAAAGAAAACCATAGAAAAGATCAATGAAACTAAAAGCTGGTTCTTTGAAAAGATCAACAAAATTGATAAACCCTTAGCCAGACTTATCAAGAAAAAAAGAGAGAGGACACAAATCAATAAAATTAGAAATGAAAAAGGAGAAGTAACAACAGACATCACAGAAAT
>PVHT020000178.1:1565040-1642360 GCA_004024745.2 Catagonus wagneri | reverse complement strand
CAATAGCCAGGTCATGGAAACAACCTAAATGCCCATCCACAGAAGAGTGGATAGGGAAGATATGGTACATACACACAATGGAATGTTACTCAGCCATTAAAAGGAACGAATTACCAACATTTATAGCAACATGGATGGACTTAGAAATTATCATGCGAAGTGAAACCAGTCAGACAATTAGACAGCAACACCCAATGCTGCCGCTTACATGTGGAAACTACAAAGACACAATGAACCTTCTTACAGAACAGACAATGACTCACAGACTTTGGAAAACCTTGGTTTTTCAAATAAGACAATCTGGGGGGTGGGGGGATGCACTGGGGATTTGGGATACAAAATCTGTAAAATTGACTTGTGAGGATTTATGTACACCTATAATTGAAATAAAACCCATTAAGAAAAAGAAGAAAAAAAACAGAAAAGAATAACACTCCTATAGAAAAACGGGCAACAAAAATGGAGAGTTCACTGAAAAACAAATGCAAATACAGTGAAGGATGTAAGGAGAGGCTTAATGTTGCTCATTATAACAGAAATGCTGATTAAACTACACTGAGAGACAAACAGCAATGGAAAATATCTAAAAGTTTGACAGTATACTCTGTGGGAGAACCTGTGGGAGAGACAAACAGCAATGGAAAATATCTAAAAGTTTGACAGTATACTCTGTGGGAGAACCTGTGGGAAACCCTCAATAATCTGTTGCTTGAGTAAATGTACAACCTCAAAGGAGGGGGATTTAGCAATAACTAGGAAATTACAAAAGTATTTATTCATTGACCCAGTTATCCCAATCCTAGTAATTCCCTTTCCAAAAAAAGCTAGCAATAGCTCCAAAAGATCAATGCCATTGAACTTTCATATTTACATATATGATTTTTCTTTTCTTACTAATTTTATACTGCTTCTGTATTTTGTTGTTTCCCTGCAGACAATTATATTATCTGCTACTTTTTGTTGCTTTTCAACGGTTAGACTTGTCATTTTTTTCCCCTTAATCTTGCGGCAGTGCCTAAACTCTGAAGTAAATACCAAGTAGAAGAGGGGATAGGGGATGCATAGCTCTTTTTTCCCGAGTTTTTAAAGGTATGCCTTTTATTTTACTTATTTTTATTTTTCAATTTTTTATTTTTTTGTCTTTTGTCATTCTTTTAGAGCTGCACCCGCGCGGCATGTGGAGGTTCCCAGGCTAGGGGTCTAATCGGAGCTACAGATGCCCCTCTACACCACAGCCACAGCAACGCCAGATCCGAGCCGTATCTGCAACGTATACCACAGCTCACGGCAATGCCGGCTCCTCAATCCACTGAGCGAGGCCAGGGATCAAACCCACAACCTCATGGTTCCTAGTCAGATTCATATCTGCTGAGACACAACGGGAACTCTTATTTTTATTTTATTTTTTATTTTTATTTTTGGCTTTTTAGGGCCACACATGCGGCATAGGGAAGTTCCCAGGCTTGCGGTCGAATCAGAGCTACAGCTGCTGGCCTACATACAGCCACAGCCACAGCAATGTGGGATGCGAGCTGCGTCCCGGACCTACATCACAGCTCACCCCAATGCCAGACCCTTGACCCACTCTGTGGCGAACCTGCATCCTAACGGATACTAGTTGGATTCATTTCCTCCATGCCACATCAGGAACTTCTAAAGGTAAAACAATTCTACTGAGCTTAAATTCACATGCCATACAATTCCCTTTTAGGTGTGCAATATTCAACAGCTTTTACTGTATTCACAGAATCCATCACAATCAATGCACAAGAATAAAACACTTTGTGTGTGTGTGTGTCTGTCTTTTAGGACCACACCTGGGACATATGGAAGTTCCCAGGCTAGGGATCAAATCCAAGCTGCAGCTGCTGGTCTACACTACAGCCACAGCAATGCCAGATCTGCACAGCATCTGCAACCCACACCACAGCGCATGGCAAAACGGAATCCTTAACCTACTGAGCGAAGCCAGGGATGGAACTGCATCCTCATAGATACTAGTCGGGTTCGTTTCCACTGAGCCACAACAGGAACTCCAGTAACACATATTAATATGAGTCTTCTGCTTCTCTTTTTCTCACAAATTTAACGCTAAATAAATACACTCTATCCGTTTTATTTTACTTTTTCCTGAACAAGCTATCAAGCTACTAAAAGGCCTTTACACATAAAAGGTGAGGCTCCAATTTCAGATATTACCAGAAATCTGACAACTGCTTTGGAAACAGAGTAATAGCATTTCTCCCATGGGTGTCCCAAGGGAGTTTAATTTCCTTAAGTGCGAGAGAGGAGGTGTGTATTTTGAGTTATCTGCTTAAACACTGCCACTGACCCCTACTCTTCATAAAAATTAAACCATCTGTATTAGAAGTCACTAAATCAGAGAGCAAATTTCGCCTTATCAACTCTGCTCCTAGTCGGTGGGCCCACGGCTTGCTCTGGAAGGTTCTATTAGAACTCAGCCACGTCCACTTATTTACGTATTACATATAGCTGCTTTCACGCTCCAGCAAAATTGAGTAGTTATAACCACGGCTGTACAATCCACACGCCTAAAATAGTCTATCAACTACCCGGACAGTCTCCGTCCCGGGGATACAACCCCTCACCTTCGCCTTCCCCGGAGTCCGGCCCGGTGCCACCTACCCCGGCCCAGTTAACAGCCTGACCACCTTCCGCCACCGCGCTACTCAACTCGTTCCAGCAAAACAGCGCTGACAGCCTAGACGGAAGTGACGTGACACCCGCAGTCTTCTGGAAAATGTAGTCCAGGAACAGAAGACAGGCGAGAGCCGACAAGCTAAAACCCCTGAGCCCTCTCAGTACCGTAAACCCGCAGAGATACCAGCCGCCACCTGCCGGTCCTCCGCCCACTCCGGCGAATCACTCCGCGGGGGGGCCAGTCCCGAGTTGTGATGCGGTCCCTCCGCTCGCGCTCTAGCGGGAAGCTTTTCTCCGCTGCGGGAGCTTTTGGGACGTCTAGTGTGGCCAGGGGCCGCAGAGGGCTGAGCGGGGGTGTCCTGAACTCTCAGCCCCTTCTTGGGGGAGGGGACCGGGGGTGGTGATGGTGGCTGCCCTGGCAGAGCCGCAGGGTACCGAGGTCCCAGCAGGTGCAGGGAAAGGAAGCGGGCTAAGCTGACTGAGAGGAGACCTCCCCCCCCCCCGCCCCCGGCCCAACCGTAGCCTGGGGCTTAGGGAGAGTGACTTTTTACTTCAGGTGTGAATGCTTTTGCTTCCGTTTGTGACCTCAGGGTTGTGGCTGTGCTTCTGTGCCTGAGTCAGTTTTTATGATTAAAAATAAAAAACAAAAAAAAGAATTTTTGTTTAAAGTACACTTTTTGAATGTAACGTGCAAAAAAGTGCCCAAGTCATTGAGTAAAACTGGATGAATTTTCATAAATTGTTCAAATTGTAACTGAGCAGGACCCTATGGGTTCTTCTCAGCTTAGACCCCCCGCTTATGTCTTCTGCCTGTCTTTTATCTCTAGAAAAAGTTTGAAGAATCAATTTAATCAGAGAAATGAAAAAATACAGAGAAAAAGGAGAAACGGCAAGACAATGGTAATAATTTAGCCATTCAATAAAGTCAAGGGCCTTTAGTTCTTCCTCAAGGATGGTAGATAATATTCTGAGCCATGTCCTTGGAGCTGTTTTGCATGTGCTGAAGCCCTCACCCTGTGGAAGAAATTAACTGTATGCTGCCCACAAGCATGTAGATCCCAGTCTGGTCGCGACCAGAAGATCTGACTTCCGATTACCTTACCACCAAGGAAACAGGAACGTGTCCACAAGCTGATCACATCTGGCTCCTTGAACACTATGACTCATCACTATCCCCTGGTGGGGGCGTGTGGGCACAGTCCTTGAGGCACTATCCTGCTGTGTGCACTCTGCCTGGCAATTAATGCTACTCTTTCTGTTTCCTCCAACTCTGCGTTTCTATTTGGCATCAGTGTACAGAGGCAGCCGATGTTTAGGCAACAAAACCCATATAACTAGCACCACAGAAGTCCCCTACTGGTCTCTTGTAATGTATCCATCACATGACTTACAACACAGATTAGTTGTGCCTGATTTTGACCGTAAAATAAATGGAATCGACTTGTATGCACACTTTCCCCCCGCTTTCGTCTGACTTGTTTTGCCAAACTGTTTGTGAGATTAATTGACAGAGTTCATTTATTCTCATCGTTGATGGCATTTGGCTTGTTTTCAGCTTGGGAATGGTATCTGTGCTTATGAACAGTATCCTTTGTGTCTTTTGCTATATATATGTACTCATCTTGGTTGCATATATACCTTGGAGGGGAATTGGTGGGTCACAGGTTATGCACACATTTAACTATAGTGACACATTTTCAAACAGTTTTCCAAAGTGTCTTTCAATTTGTAGCTGTCTGTTATAGTTCCAATTGCCCTGCATCCTAACACACTATGTTTCCTTTTTATTCTTTCTGATGGGTGTATGGTAGTTTTAACTTGAATTTCCTTGATGTGTCCATATTTAAATCTTCTGTAACGGGGCAAGATACCCAGCCAGCTTTAGTATTTATTGTGGACAAACAGGAAGAGGACAAAGAGAATCTAGATCCTCTTGTAGAGGTTTGTGCTGTTTGCATTGGTGTTAATCCAGTGCCTTCAGTAGTGCCTCTCTTTCCTTACCACATTTATTTATTTACTTATTTATTTATGTCTTTTTAAGGCCACACTTGCAGCATATGTAGGTTCCCAGGCTAGGCGTTGAATCAGAGCTGAAGCCACTGACCTATGCTACAGCCACAGCATTGCCAGATCTAAGCTGCACTGGCAATCTACACCACAGTTTACGGCAATGCCAGATCCTTAACCCACTGAGGCCAGGGATCAAACCTGCATCCTCCTGTATACTAGACAGATTCGTTTCTGCTGAACCACGACGGGAACTGGCTTACCACCTTTAAGAATAAACAGAACTGGAGTAAAGGCAGAGGCCTATCCTTCCCTAAGAAGGATCCAAGGCCACCTGCACTGGTCAAGGTATGTTGGGGACTTGACAATAACAAGGTTGCCAAACACTGTAAGCCCTTTGACATTGGGACATAAATTACTGCGGTGCTAGGAGTGTGTTCAAAAACATTACTTGAAGTGGATTCGGAAATAATTTCCAGATTGGAAAATAGACTAGTAGAACTTTATAGGGGGACTATTTGGGGGCAATACCCATGCAAGTGATTGTAACTGGTACTGCTAAATGTGTTGTGGGGATAGATGTGTTAATTAAGGGTAATAATTTTCTCCATCATGAGATATTCCCAGTGGGGAAATGCCACAATTAGAACAGTGGTAAAGACACAAGTACACAACCTGGAGCATACTAGACTTCTCCAATATAGTCCCGTCGTTACCGTGAAGCAGTATAGAATGCTTGAGAGGGAGGACAGACGGAGCGGAGGAGGCCAGAGGTCATATGCTGATCATGGAGCTAATGGAGGAAGAGGTACTATTATGTCACATAATGATCCTCAGTGGCCAGTGAAAACAACACTGTTATTTGGCACGGGATTGTGGACTACCACAAGCGCAGTGTGGCAGTAGTCTCTCTTGCACACACAGTTCCTATGTTAATGAACATGGAGTCCATCATGCAGACTGGAGTTGTCTGTCTTGCAGTGGTTGGTGAACACTGCTAATGCCTTCTCAGGATCTCATTGCATTCTGAAGATCAGAGCCAATTTGCCTGCACAAGATTCTAATTTCCTTTATTTTATCATGTTGCCACAGGCTACCTGATTTCTTCACAGTTCATCACTAGAGAATAGGCTGAGACCTAAAAAGGCTGAAATGTTACCAGAAGTGTTCTTATACTATTATATGGATGGTATTACTGTGGTTGGGAGGGCTAAGTGCACCGTGTAGACTGCCTTTCATAAGATGAGTCAATATCTTACCAGGTCTGGAAGATTAAAATCCCAAGAAGATACAGGAGCTAACCTCGGAAGTAAGATTCTTGGAAACCATGTGGGCTCATATCCAGAGAAAAGCCCTGAGCTTTTAAAAGAAAAACTTGTGGCCTTCAAACTCCAGCAAACAAAAATGAGGCACATCTGATAGGCTTGAGTGTTGCAGACACTTCATGTCTCACGTGAAGACACCACTGAACTCATTACATAAGATCATACAAAGGAGGAGTTCCTGTTGTGGGCTCAGCAGGTTAAGGATTCGACACAGTATCCATGAGAATGTGGATTCGATCCATGGCCTCCCTCAGTGGGTTAAAGATCCAGCATTGCCAGAAGCTGTGGAGTAGGTTGTAGATGTAGCTGGGAACCCACATTGTTGTGGCTGTGGCATAGACGGGCAGCTGCAGCTCCAATTTGACCCCTAGCCTGGAAACTTCCATATGCCTCAGGGGCGGCTCTAAAGGCCACTCAAATGAGGCAGTGAGTAACAACACTCTCTAGAAACCGCACAACAAACTGTACAGGCTCCCCTTCCTTCTGGCCAGTCAGCCCTAATGAGTATTTTGAGCTGCAGGTGTCACCAACTGACAATTATGCAGACTGCAGCCTGTGGCAAAAAGATACGACCACGGTGACATCTCCTTGGGTTTTGGACATTGCACTTGTCTGACACCATCAAGCAGTGTATTAGTTTCCTAAGGCTGCCACAACAAAGTACCGCAAACTGGATGGTTTAATATGACAGAAATGTATCTGAATGGAATCTCAATGGAACATATGGGATGATCAGATAAGGACCCAGAGAAGGAACACAGGACACAAAAAAATACAAACCGTAAAAGATAGTATATCGGATTTCATTAAAATTAAGAAATGTTCATCAAAAGACATAGAGAGTGGAAAGATAAGCCAGAGACTTGGAAAAATTTTTTTGTAATACATTATGGACTGCTATTATAAATATAAAAGAATTCTCCTACAAGTCAATAAGAAAAAGTGATAGGAACCACCCCCAATAGGCAAAAGGCTTGAATAGCTATTTTACAAAAAAAAAAGTATATTTAAATGCCTAACAAATGGCATAGGAAAAGATGCCAAAAAATAGTGCATCTCAGAGAAATGCAAATTAAAATCACAGTGTAATTCTACCATATGCCCAATAAAATAGTTAAAATCAAAAGGACTCACCAGATCAATTACTAACGAGGATGAGGACCACTTTGAAAAACTGGCAATATGTAATAGGCAGGATAATGTTCCCCACAGATGTTCACAGCCTGGATACATGGCTTCTCCAGAAAAATAGGACATATTTATATTCTGTCAACCTAAAATTCTAAATCCAGAAAGTATCAACCAAATATGAAGATAAAATGCTTATTCTGATAAACAAAAGCTGAGATATTTATTGGCAGAATACATGTACTACTAAATGCTAAAGGGAATTTTTGATGTAGAAGAAAAATTATGTCACATGAATCAACACTTTTTCAAAGAATTTTTGGACTTTGTGGAAATTATAGAAATATTCTTCAGCCTTTTCTGGAGTGAACAATCATGTAGATTTAACTGAATACACCTGTGATTTTAAATTACTGATTTATTTAGGATGTTGCACAAATATTCATAATTGGTACCAGAAATTCTGTTTTGCACTTTGTTTAAAGTTATGCAAGAGTCATAGAATTAAATGTCAAACTTTCATGTTTAAATATTCTATGAGGAACTCTTTAAAGAGAATTGGGAATTTGGGGAATTTGCCTATGAAAATGATCAAGTAATTTCTTTAGAAAAGTCTAGCAGTTTTGTTCAGTTTTTATTGGATTACTAAGTGTTCATATCTCTGTCAATTCTGGAGATTCGTTTTTGAAGAATAAGCACTTTACTTTTTTCAAAATTATTAGCAAAAAAAATTTTGATTTTAACTATTTGTAGCAATGTCAATTTCTCAGTCACAATGCTTATCCTTTCTTTTTCTGACCAGAACATCTACATTGTTTGCTTCAAGAAATACCGTTTGCGCTATTCATCCATTCAGGCATTTCACTTCTCTATTTCAGTTATTTCTACCTTCCTTTTTACAAATACATCCCATTGTCTTTAGATATTTCTGGGATTTTTCTTAGTTTCTCAAAACCATATAGTCATTTAAAAATTTTGTAGTACATCCATGAATGCAGAGCTGTAAATTTTCTTCTATGTAGTTTTATCAGGCACCATTTTCTATGTAGAATACACACTATAATTTAATCCTAGTGAAACTAACTTGTGTTGGTTTCACCTTTAATCAAAGGGTAATTCAGATGAGAACTGAATTGGTAATTAGATGTTTTGGCTACCCGATGTGTTTTCCTACGTTAGATAATGTGTTTTATAATATTACTAGTTTTGTCGTCTTCTCATTATTCTGTGATAGTTGTGGTCTCAACCACTCCATACATATTTATGTACATTTTCACTCTGGAATGTTATGATTTTAACATCTTTAATTTTGGTTTTAAGTTTCTTTCCAATATGAATTGTCTTATTATTGCATAAGATATATATCTTTAAATATATATCTTATGTGTGTATATATATATATATCATATATCTTAGATATATACCATATATATCTTTAAATATATATATATATTTAAACATCTATAACCATCTATAACCAATCTATAATCATGGTTAAACACCATTCTATAAATAGATGAAGACAGTAGTTGTTCACATTTACTGAACAATTCACCAGTTACACACATCAGTTCATTAACTTCTGTAATCCTCATTACACTCTCATGACAGTTACTATTAGTCTCCTCCATTTTGCTATACTTGAAGTATACTACTTAAGATTGAAAGCAGGAGTTCCTGTCATGGCTCAGCGGATAACGAATCTGACTAGCATCCATGAGGACACAGATTTGATCCCTGGCCTTGCTCAGTGGGTTAAGGATCTGGAGTTCCTGTGGCTATGGTGTAGGCTGGCAGCTACAGCTCTGATTCAACCCCTAGCCTGGGAATCTCTATATGCCGTGGGTGCAGCCCTAAAAAGCAAAAAAAAAAAAAAAAAAAAAAAAAAAGATTGAAAGCAGTATTATATTTCTACAGATTATAAACATTATGTATATATGTAACATAGAGATATAAACACACACACATACACATATATATTTATAAATGTGTGTGTCATTGCATTTTAAAAGGCTCTTGAATGAAATTGCCAATAGCGGCAAATTTAGGGAAGAAACTTGTGTAAGGGAAATAGTCAAAAGGGAGTTTAGCTTATCTGTAATGTTTAGAAACATTTAAAGTATAAGGCACTCATGGATTATTTCAGAAATACAAAATATAGCAGACAAGTATACGAAATATGAAACAGGGTATTGAGAGGAGCACTGTTTATAACGGCAAAATTTAGGAGGTAAATATATTTTATCAATAGATTAGTAAAATAACAATAGAGCCACTCAGATAAACACTAACTCCATTCAATAATAATGATATAACGTTTACAGACTTGGAAGACTGTTTATGACATATTCTGTCATAGAAAAGGTAATTTATAAAATATGACATTTACTTTGAAATTTTTCTAAAATTCATTTTCACATTTTGAGAGTAGTTATATTGACTGATAGGATTAAAACTTTCTTTTGTATTCCTCTAAAAAATTACAATAAAATATTATGATTAATAGGAACTATCTTAAAAAAAAGTGGTGGTTTTATTTGTATTAAGATAAATAAAAAGTAAAAATAAGACAAAAAAGGTACAGGTACAATTACAGATATAAATGTATATACATATACATAAGCACACATATACATATGAATGATACTTAAATTGTGGCCCTGAAACTTAAGCTTATATAAACAAACATACATCACCAAACCAGAGGAAAATAAACTAGAAAGAATAAGAAGCGATGGGTGCAGAATCTTGGAGAAAAAGAAATTAACTCAGAACTATAATGTACAACAAAAAATTAAGCTAATATTGATAAAATAATTTTATGATCAGTAAATAGACATAGGACAAAAACACCTTAGAATTAAATTAGCAAAGATGAAATGAAACCCCAGGGTTATTCATTAATAAATTGCCTGATGTTTAAGGTTGATCTACAAGAAAAGTTTTCATTTTCCTCATTCACATTTATAAATTCTGATATTAAAGAATGAATGGTTGATGAAGGTTTTCTGACATATTATATTCTTAGGCAATCAGGTTGTGAAATGCAAACAAAAGCCTCTTTTTCTTTTTCTTTTATAGCCACATCTGTGGCATATGGAGGTTCCCAGGCTAGAGGACAAATCAGAGCTGCAGCTGCTGGCCTACGCCACAGCAACACAGCATTTTAACTGCATCTGTGATCTATACAACAGCTCACGACAATGCCAGATCCTTAACCCACTGAATGAGGCCAGGGATCGAACTCACATCCTTGTGGACACTAGTCCAAAAAAAAAAAAAAAAAGCCTCTTCAAATTAATTACGGGATATTTCATCAGCATGAAGTCCTATCTCAAATTAGATAAAATTCATACTGGAATGTCTTTTCCCACGATGTCTTTCAGAGTTTCTTACTGGCATGACCTTTTTGATGCTGATTAAGATTTGAACTACGTACAAAAACCTTCCCACATTCACTGCATTCATAGAGTTTCTCACCCTTATGAATTCTCTGATGTTGAGTAAGGTCTGCAGAAAGATGAAAGGCCTTTCTACATTCCTTACATTCAAAGGGTTTCTCACCAGTATGAATTCTCTTATGCCGGACAATGGCTGAGCTACTACTAAAAGTTTTCCCGCATTCCTTACACTTATAGGGTTTCTCACCCATATGAGTTCCACAATGTTGGCTAAGGCCTGAAGAGTAATAAAAAGCCTTTCCACATTCTTTACACACATATGGCTTCTCACCAGTGTGGATTCTCTGATGTTCTATAAGTTTTGAACTGCTGCAAAAGGCCTTTTCACAATCCTTACATACATAGGGTTTTTCACCAGTATGAACTCGCTGATGTCGATTAAGGGCTGAACTACTTCTAAATGTCTTAGCACATTTTTCACATTCATAGGGTTTCTCACCAGTATGAATTCTATGATGTATAAAAAAATATGATGCACTCTTAAAAGCCTTGCCACATTCCTTACATTCATAGGGTTTTTCACCTGTATGGATTCTCTGATGTCTTTTAAGATCAGAAGAATAATAAAAAGCTTTGCCACATTCTTTACATAGATAAGGTTTCTCACCAGTGTGAATTCTCTGATGTTCTGTAAGTATTGAACTGCTACGAAAGGCCTTTCCACATTCCTTACATATATATGGTTTCTCACCAGTGTGAATTTTCTGATGCAGAATAATGGCTGACTTACTGCTAAAGGCTTTTCCACATAACTTACATTGATAGGACTTCTCACATGTGTGAATCTTCTGATGTGATTTAAATATTGAACTAGTACTAAAGGCTTTTCCACATTCTTTACACTCATATGTTTTCTTCTTGCTAGCAATGCTCTGACTTTGTACACAGTCTAAGGCCCTATCACATTCCTTACGTTTGGAGGATTCACCAGGAAGCCTTATCTGATGCTGAGTGTGTTCTAAATCTCGACTAGTGCCCTTCCCATATTCCTTAGAGTTACTGAATTTCTTGCGAGTGTCAGTTCTCTGCTGTGCAGTTAGTTGCAAGTCACGCACAAACGATTTCTCATTGTCCTTGTATTCACAGGCTTTCTGGTCAATGTAAGTTTTTTTATATGGAGTAAGAGATGTGTGCTGACTGAAAGTGTGTATATTTTCATTGCTGAAAATAACTTGATTGAAATTTTTTTCATGGGCTCTTTGTTTTTTCTCAGTCTTTCTTTTACATTCCCAATCATCTCTATAATAAGAACGCTCAAGTCCATGTTTTGTAAGATGCCCCAATGAAAACCACTGAGATGATTCTATTCCATAAATGTCTTTCTTCGAAGAGAATTCCTTAGTTTCACACCTAGATCCACAGTCTGAAAGAAAGCATAAAAGAAAATACTCACTTTTTTTTCCTGGAAGAACTGAAACATTTATGGTATAAACAGAGGAATTAAACTGAACTTAATGTATATGAATGTGAATGACTTACACAGTGATTGAATATACTGGTAGAATATGATAAATGGATATCATTTTTATTAGATTCCACAGATAAGTGATATCTTGATATTTGTCTTTTTCTGTCTGACTTACATCACTTAGTATGATAATCTCTAGGTCCGTCCAAAATGGCATTATTTTGTTCTTTACTATACCTCAGTAATATTCCACTGCATACATGTACATCTTCTTCATCCATTCCCTTGCTGAAGGACATTTAGGTTGCTCCCATATCTTGACTATTGTAAACACTGATGCAATGTACACTGGGTTGTGTGTATCTTTTCGAATTACAGTTTTCTCCAAACAGATGCCCACAAGTGGGACTGCTGGATCACATGGTAGTTCTATTTTTAGATTTAAAGGAACCTCCATATTGTTCTCCATGGTGGTTGCATGAATTTATGTTTCATCATCAGTGTAGAAGGGTTCCCTTTGCTCTACAACCTCTCTAGCATGTATTATCTGTAGATTTTTTGATTATGGCTATTCTTACTGGTGTGAGGTGGTACCTCATTGTAGTTCTGATTTGCATTTCTCTAATAATTAGTGATGTTTGAGCATCTTTTAATGTGCTTTTTGGCTATCTGTCTGTCTCCTTGGAGAAATGTCTGTTTAGATCTTCTGACCATTTTTTGATTGCAAACAACCCAAATTCACATATATATGTGTGTGTGTGTACATATATATATATGACTGTTATACACACACACACACACACACACATATATTATAGTCCTTTATTTTTGCTTTTTAGGGCCACACCTGTGGCATTTCAAGGTGCCTAGGCTAGGAGTCAAATCAGAGCTGCAGCTGCTGGCCAGTCACAGCAATGCCAGATCCAAGTTGTGTCTGTGGCCTACACCACAGCTCATGGCAATGCCGGATCCTTTAACCCACTGGGCAAGGCCAGGGATCGAACCCACATCCTCATGAGTCAGGTTCTTAACCCACTGAGCCACAACAGGAACCCCAACAACTCAATTTTAAAATGTGCAAAGGACCTGAGAATATTTTGGCAGTTCCTCAAAAAGTTAAACATTAAGTTACCATGTGATTCAGCAATTTCATTCCTAGGTATATACTCTGTTTAAGTCCATGCTTTGTAAATCCTTCCATTGTAACCCTTTGAAATGAATGTACTTCATAATTATCCTTTATCAGAGATAATTTCTGTTTTCACATCTAGATTTATACTCTGAAAGAAAACAAAAACATTCACTTTTTGGGTTCCCTGGTGGCCTAGTGGTTAAGGATCTGACATTGTCACTGATACTGTATGGGTTCAGTTCCTGGCCTGGGAACTTTTGCATGCCACACGTGCAGCCAAAAAAAGAAAACCCCAACGTGTTCACTTTTTTTTTCTTGGGAGACACAAAACTTTGAATAAAAAAGGGAGACATATTGACATAAATGTCTATAAATGAGAACAGAATATGTAGATCCGATACGGTGGTGCAACTTGAATTTGAAAAGTGATACACGAATGTGAAAGGGAAGATGTTTACGAAAATATCAAACCAGTGATTCTCAAATTTTGGAACAATTTAAAGTATATTTTGGCAAAGTTCCTGTCATGGCTCAGTGGAAATGAGCCCAACTAGTATCCACGAGGATGAGGGTTCGATCTCCGGTTCCACTCAGTGGGCTAAGGATCTGGCATTGCCATGAGCTGCGAAGTAAGTCTCAGATGCGACTCGGATCTGGCTTTGCTGTGGCTGTGGTGTAAGCCAGCACCTGTAGCTCCAGTTCAACCCCTAGCCTAAGAACCTCCATATGCTGCAACTGCGGTCCTTAGGAAAAAAAAAAAAGGAAGAAAGATATTTTGGAAAAAAAAAAAAGTTAGATAACATAGCCTGCTGGAAGGCTCTATGTCAGTGTAGCAAATGAAAATGATACAATCATCAGTTTCTAGCAAATTGTATCCTTTGACCCCAGCTATAGGAACCCAAACACACACTCTCTGGAAAGAATCTGAAAATTATCTATTATATTTATGTAGAAGGGTATCCACCACAGAACTTGTTTTAAGAACAAATGATTAGAACCAACTCAAATAGCCACCAGCCTGATACTGCTTGAACTCATTGCAGTATATGGACAAAACAGAGTTCTTTGCAACTGTAGAAAGAAATAAGAAGCATCTGTATATTCCTATGGTGTGATCTCTATGATGTATCTTTTTACAGTAAAATAGAAATAAACTCTATCTAATGTATACTATCATTTATACACAAAAGGTAGTGCATGAAGATACATATTTATGTGCTCCCATTAAACGAAAACAATGAAAGGATAAACCATAAAGTTTGTAAATGATTTCCCAGGCTGAAGGGAATGAAAACAGTGGGAGGAGACACGAATGGAAGATAGACATCTATGAACACATGATGTTTTGTAGATTTAACATTGGAACTGTAAAGTTGTTTTTTGGGTTTTTTTTTTTTGTCTTTTTGCCTTATCTAGGGCCGCACCCGCGGCATATGGAGGTTCCCAGGCTAAGGGACTAACAGGAGCTGTAGCCGCCAGCCTACGCCACAGCCACAGCAACACAGGATCCGAGCCACGTCTGCAACCTACACCACAGCTCACGGCAACACCGGATCCTTAACCCACTGAGCAAGGCCTGGGATCGAACCCGCAACCTCATGGTTCCTAGTCGGATTCGTTAACCACTGAGCCACGAAGGGAACTCCGAACTGTAAAATTTTTTATTTTTGTTTTGGATCTTTTTAGGGCTGCACCCGTGACATATGGAATTTCCCAGGTTAGGGTCAAATCGGAGCTGCAGCTGCCAGCCTACAACTCCAGATATGAACCACATCTGCAACCTACACTGAAGCTCGTGGCAACACTGGATCCTTAACTCACTGAGCAAGGCCACGGATCGAACCCAGATCCTCATGGATACTAGTTGGGTTCTTAACCCATTGAGCTACAATGTGAATTCCTGGAACTGCAAATTTTTAATACAATTTTATTTTTTATTTTTTTCAGGGCCACACCTGTGGCATAGGGAGGTTCCCAGGCCAGGGGTCTAATCGGCTGTAGCTGCCGGCCTACACTACAGCCACAACAATGCCAGATCCAAGCTGTGTTTGTGACCTACACCACAGCTCATGGCAACGCCAGATCCTTAACCCACTGAATGAGGCCAGAGATTGAACCTACAACCTCATGGTTCCTAGTCAGATTCGTTTCTGCTGTACCACAATAGGAACTCCAATTTTTAATAAAAATTTAAAACAAAAGTAAATAATAATGCAAAAATGTAAAAACCAAAATTGGTAAATGAAACTTGTTAGGCATTGAGTTATGCCAAAAGCAGAGACAAAAAGTAATCCTTAAGCTGCTGAAATCTAAGATTTGACTGTACATTACTAGTGGGTTACCAAACACACTACTGAAAATGTCACATGGTAGTGATATGACTGTTCTTATTAACTAAAATATACAGTATTGGGAGTTCCTGTTGTGGTTCAGTGGTTAACGAATCCAACTAGGAATCATGAGGTTGCGGGTTCAATCCCTGGCCTTGCTCAGTGGGTTAACGATCTGGCGTTGCCATAAGCTGTGGTGTAGGTTGCAGACGTGGCTCGGATCCCGTGTTGCTGTGGCTGTGGTGAAGGCCAGCGGCTACAGCTCCGATTCGACCCCTAGCCTGGGAACTTCCACATGCCGCAGGTACGGCCCTAAAAACCAAAAATTAAATAAATAAAAAAATAAAATAAAATATAAAGTATTTATTTTATGTACATTTCCCAAGAACATAATGAAAAAATAAGAGGAACAAAGGGAAAGAGTCTCAAATCATCTGATAAGGCCAAGTATAAAATGAGGTAAGGAAAGTATTAGAAAAAAATTATGATTCTATCTAATTAATGAATATAGATATACAGATCCTAAGCAAAATATACCAAATTAGATCCAGTAATTTAATTTAAAAAACCCAAATAATCATGACCAACTAAATTCATTCTAGGAGTATCAAACATACAAGAAAATTTGTTAATGTTAAGTCACTATGTTAAAGGAAAAAAAATATATCATACTAAGTGAAATTATACAGTGAAAGACAAACACCATATGATATCACCTATATGTGGAATCTTAAAAAAAAACAAAACAGATACATACAAATGAACTTTTTGCAGAACAGAAACAGACTCACAGACTTTGAAAAACTTATGGTTATCAAAGGGGACAGGTGGGGGAGAGAGGGACAGACTGGGGGTTTGGGACTGGCATAGGCACACTGAGGTATATGGAATGATTGGTCAGTGGTGACCTGCTCTATAGCACAGAAAACTCTAACCAGTATTCTGTGATAATCCACATGGGAAAAGATTCTGAGAAAGAATGGATATGTTTATATATATGACTGGGTCATGTTGTTATACAGCAGAAATTACCGTAACCTTGTAAATTAACTACATTTCAATACAACATTAAAAAAATTTTTTTAAAAAGTCAGTACATTTAAATCAACTATTGACTGTAAAGGAGATACTTTTTTGTGATTAAAACTGAAATAATGAATCCATATATGTATGTGTAACCCTGTCACCACGCTGTACAGCTGGGTATAATGTAAAAGTAAAAATTAAAAAAAAAAAAAATGGAAACACTCCAAACATCTAATGAAGAAACAAAATGTCCCATATAATGAACTACTATTCATCAATTAAAAGGAATAAAGTATTGATACATGATACAAAAAAAACCTGAAATAAACATATAAAACTATAGTTCCAAAACAAAAAGGAAAAAAATGATCCCAGAAGAAAAAAATAATTAAACAAAATTCAGTATCCAGGGAGTTCCCGTCGTGGCACATCAGTAATGAACCCAGCTAGCATCCATGAAGATGAGGGTTTGATCCCTGAACTCGTTCAGTGGCTTAAAGGATCCAGCATAGCTGCGAGCTGCGGTGTAGGTAGCAGACAAGGCTCAGATCTGGAGTCACTGTTGCTGAGGCTATGGTATAGGTTGGCAGCTACAGCTCTGATTCAATCCCTAACCTGGGAATTTCCATATGCTGTGGGTGCAGCCCTAAAAAATAATAATAATAATAATTCAGCATCCAGTCATAAAGCAAACTCTTGTAAGCTCTGAATAAAATACAATTTATTTATATTACTAAAGCATATAAAATATATAAAAAATACACATAATAATGAAAGTTTAAAACAAAGCCCAAGTTTATCTTTGTGGTATTCTTTCCAAAAACCCCTAAATATAGTCTAAACATATGAAAAACATTAGACCAATACAAACTGAGACATATTCTACAAAATACCTGAGAAGCATTTTGTCATAACTGTCAAGATCATAAAAAACAAGAAAAAACTAAGAAACTGTCACAGAGCAGGAGACATAACAACAGAAAAAAGACATCAGAAAAACAAGAAATGTGAACACATTCTACAGTTTAGTTAATAATGTACTAACCTTGGTTTGCTTTGACAAACACACCACAATAATGTAGGGGAAACTGATACTGGATGATGGGTGTGTGGGAACCCTCTTATACCGTATTTGCAATTTTTTTGTAAATAGATTTTTTTTTTTTTTTTGCTTTTTAGGGCCCCACCCACGCATATAGAGGTTCCCAGGCTAGGGGTCTAATCAGAGGTACAGATGCCAGCCCATACCACAGTCACAGCAATGCCAGATCCTAGGCACATCTTCGACCAACACCACAGCTCACGGCAATGCTGCATCCTTAACCCACTGAGCCAGTGATCAAACCCACAACCTCATGGATACTAGTCAGGTTTGTTACTGCTGAGGCAGGATGGGAACTCATCCAATCTTTGAACCCTGGCCCTGTTCAATGTGTTCAGGATCTGGCTTTGCCATGAGCTGTGGTGTAGGTCGCAAACACAGCGTGGATCTGGGGTTGCTGTGGCTGTGGCATAGGCCAGCAGCTACAGCTCTAATTTGAGCCTGAGGGTGTGGCGCTAAAAAGACAGAAAAAGAAACCTGAACATATTAAATGCCAAAATGTTCAAGGGCGTATTACATATGTAAACTGAAATGTAAAAGAAAGTGAACCTATAAGAAGGGATTAGATGGAGTTCCCACTATGGCTCAATGGGTTAAGAACCTAACCTGAAACAATGTAATGTCTGTAAGAATGTGGGTTCGATCCCCAGCCTTGCTTAGTGGGTTAAGGATCTGGTATTGCTGTAAGCAGCTTAGATCTGCTGTTGCTGTGGCTGTGGCATGGACTCCAGAGGCAGCTCTGATTTGACACCTAGTCTGAGAACCTCCATGTGGTCTTAAAAAGAAAAAAAAAGAAAAAGGAATATAATCCCAAATAAAGGCAGAAGTTTGTCCTCAGAATCACCTAAGAACAGGAAGAAAATACCACAGAAAAGAAAAGAAGGAATTCCCATCGTGGCGCAGTGGTTAACGAATCAGACTAGGACCCATGAGGTTGTGGGTTTGATCCCCGGCCTTGCTCAGTGGGTTAACAATCCAGCGTTGCCATGAGCTGTGGTGTAGGTCGCAGACGCGGCTCAGATCTTGCGTTGCTGTGGCTGTGGCTTAGGCCGGCAGCTACAGCTCTGATTCGACCCCTAGCCTGGAACCTCCACATGCCGCAGGTGCAGCCCTAAAATGACAAAAGCCAAAAAAAAAAAAAGAAAAGAAAAGAAGAGTTGTGGGTATCTGAAAGCTCATGGTGAGGTTTACTTTTCTCTACAGTTGTGGACTTCGAGGGGAGATTTCTCAAAATAGCTCAAGATATGGTCTCCTCACTGAACAGCTGAGTTACATCTTGCGTTCCTCTCCCCTTGCATGATCATCAATCACTTACCTAGGATCAGGCCCCTTGTCAGTTCACAGTCAAAAACACCCCAAGGCTCCTTGCCTTGCTCCAATAAAGAGATCACGTCTGGCTTGGGAATGGAAAGTCCTACTCACAAGAGAAGAAAGAAGATTTTTACATTGTAGGTGTTAGCACTCAATTCCTGTCCTGTGATCAGCAAATAAAAGAAGATACTACTATTGCAAGGGCCACAAAAAGCAGAGAAGATGGAGCTTTGGCCTTAGGTCTCATGATGCTGCTCTGCAAAGCTCAAGCCATTTCGTTAGGAACAGGAAGAATAAATGAATAGCTATGTGAAAGGAGTTGAAAAATTCTCTCTGGGCAAATCACATAATCCAAAGGGAAACTATAACTTTTTGGAGATAGGTAGGCTTACCGACTGAGACCAGGTTGCCGTAATTCTCCAACATTACGCATCTGTACAAATTCCTTTGAGTTGAGTCCAGGCATTCCCACTCCTCATGAGAGAAGCTGATGCACACATCCTCAAATATCACGGATTCCTGAAACAAAAATTTGTGTAATGAAAATAAATGATTTCAAGATGGAAGGAGAGATAAAAAAGATAAAGGCAGATGAAGAACAGGATAGGAGAGATGAAAAAGATAAAAGCAGACGAAGAATAGAAGAGTTTTGTTTGAAGATGAAGAAATGGAGAGCAAATAGGTTGGAGTCAATGACTGTGATGTGAGTGAAGCATAGAGTTAGTGTTAACCATTGAAAAGGCCTCACACAACCTAATTCTTGCAGAAAAAAACTCCTTGCATGATGAAGACTCCAAAATCCATCCTGACTGCAAAACATACTAAATACAATTAAGAGTAATATCCTAATTAAAAAGCTAAGTGGTACATGGTATATTCTCAATAAAGACAAATAATGCCTTCCCATTTTCCCTGAAAACTCAAGTTATAAATAATTGGTAGACCCTTGGCATGGTATCAAAAGATAAAATTTTAGAATAATAGAAATATGGAGAAGACCCCAATACTTTCAACAATCAGAAAACAAGTCACTCAGAAACAAAAACACAATGGCCCTGCTCAATAGTACGCTGAAATGAAAAAGGAAAAACAAAAAAATGTTACAAAATTTTCAATACTAAGAGAGAAATGAATTCTTGACTAGAATGGCTTAACCAGCCAAAATCTACACTCATGTGAGGGTTGTATGAGACATTTCTAGATGACCAAAGCCTCAAATATATATCTCCTATGCACCATTTTTCTTTTGTTCTTACTGTTTTTTATTTTTTTACCTAAGACAGATTTTTTTCAGCTCTAAAGAGAAACTCACAAATTGCACATATTTAAAGTATACCAGGAGTTCCCGTTGTGGCGCAGTGGTTAACAAATCCGACTGGGAACCATGAGGTTGCTGGTTCGATCCCTGGCCTTGCTCAGTAGGTTAACGATCCGGTGTTGCCATGAGCTGTGCTGTAGGTCGCAGACACGGCTCAGATCTGGCATTGCTGTGGCTGTGGCTGTGGCTGTGGTGTAGGCTGGTGGTTACAGCTTGGATTAGACCCCTAGCCTAGGAACCTCCATATGCTGCGGATGCAGCCCTAAGAAGCAAATAAATAAATAAATAAATAAATAAATAAATAAATAAATAAAGCATACCAGAGTTCCTGTTGTGGCTCATGGAAACGAATCTGACTAGTATCCATGAGGGTGCAGGTTTGAGCCCTGGCCTCGCTCAGTGGGTTAAAGATCTGGCATTGCCATGAGCTGTGATGTAGGTCACAGCCACGGTTTCTATCTAGTGTTGCTGTGGCTGTAGTGTAGGCCAGCAGCTACAGCTCTGATTTGAACCCTAGCCTAGGAATCTCCATGTGCCACTGCTGTGGCCCTAAAAAAAAGACAAAGTATACAAAGTGATGACATACATATACTTTGTGAAATGATTACCACAATCAGGTTGATTACCATATCCATGGCCTCAAACAGTTACCCTTTTGGGGGGAATGGGAAGTGAGAAAACTTAAGATCTACTCTCTTAGTAAATTTCAAGTATAAAAACAGCATAATTGACAATAGTCACCATGATGAATTTATTCATCTTACAGCCGAAGGCTTGTACACTGTACACATCCCTATCTCCTCCAGCCTCTAGCTCTTAGTAACTACCATTCTATTTTGTTCTAGGAGTTGGACTTTTTCAAAAATTATATACACATAAATGGAATCACAGTATTTGCCTTTGGCTAATTTCACTTAAAGTTCTCTAGATATATTCATGTTGTTGCAAAGGCACAGTTTCCTCCTTTCTCATGGCTGAATTCCATTATATCTACCTACACACTAACAGAAGAAAAAAAAATCAATATAGCAGAAAGGCAAGAGAATGCCCCAGTGAATGATGGATATCTCACCTACATTTTGTCTGCTCATCCATCAACAGACACTTAGGTTGATTCCTTATCTTACTGTGAATAACGCTGCAATGAATATGAACATGGGAATGCAGAAAACTTTTCAAGATACTGATTTTGTTTCCTTCAGATGTATGTCCAGAAATGGGACTGCTGGATCATATACTACTTCTATTTTTAATTTTTTGAGGAATCTCTATATTGTATTCCATAACAGTTGTACCAGTTTACATTGCAACTAACAGTGTACAAAGATTTCCTTTTCTCCACATCCTCACCAACACCTATTTGTTGTCTTTTTGATAAAAACCATCCTAGCAGCTATGAGGTGATATCTCAATGTGGTTTTGATTTGCATTTCTTTAATGATTAGTGATATTGAGACCTTTTATGTAACAGGTAGCTATTAGTATATCTTCTTTGGTAAAGTGTCTAATCAAGTCCTTTCCCCATTTTTAAATGAGGTTTTGCTTATTTTTGCTATTGATTTGTATAAATTCTTATATTATTTTGGATATTAAGACAGTGTTGATTCACCGTACCAAGATGGTGTTGAGATTATAGTCAACATAGTTAATAGCAAATTTCTGTATCTTTGCCAAAATGAGAAGTGAAATGGAAGTTCTTATTAATATTTCTCATAATATTGATAATTATTTTTGTGATATCATAAGGATAAGTAACTCTGCCTATCTTATTGGAGTCCTTGGTCTATGAATAACTTTTTTATATTCTGGCCACTTTTTTTCTTTGTTAGGGTTTTTTTTCTTTTCTTCCCTCTCCCCCCGCCCCAATCTCCCCAGCAGGCTGTGTCTACAGCATGCAAAATTTCCTGGGCCAGGGATTGAGCCCACAGCAGTGGCAGTGCTGGATCCTTAATCTGCTGAGCCACCAGAAAACTCCTTTTTTTCATTTTTCAAAAAATGTTATTGAAGTATCACTGATTTACAATGTTGTGTTAATTTCTGCTGTACAGTAAAGTGATTCAGTTATACATACACACATACCCATTACCATATAGGTTATCACAGAATATTGACTAGATTTACCCATACTATACAGCGGATCACTGCTGACCATCCATATATGCAACAGTGTGCACATTCCAATCCCAAGCTCCCAATCCATCCCTCCCCTGCACCTTTCCCCTTTGTGTCGTTTTTTTGATTCCACATATAAGTGATATCACAATATTTTTCTTTCTCTGACTTCACTTCACTTAGTATAATTTCTAGGTCTATCCATGTTGCTGCCAATGGGATTTCACTTTTTTATGACTGAGTAACATTCCATTGTATATATTTATCGCATCTTCTTTATCCATTCATCTGTTGACAGACATTTAGGTTGTGTCCATGTCTTGGCTATTGTAAATAGTGCTGCAATGAACATTAGGATGCATGTATATTTTCGAATTATTTTTTCTTCTAGATATATACCCAGGAGTGGAATTTCTGGATCATATGGTAATTCTATTTTTAGTTTTTTGAGGAATCTCCATATTGTTTTCCATACTGGTTGCACTACAATTTATATTCCCACAATAGTGTAGGAGGGTTTCCTTTCTCTGCACCCTATCCAGCATTTATTGTTTGTAGATTTTTCAATGATGGCCATTCTGATTGGTATGAGATACTTCCTGAGATTAATGTTAAGTGACAATTTGCAAAAATATGTTATAGTTTATCATTTGTATGATATGCAAAAGTGATACTTATTAATCTTTTCTATAAGGGATTTTTGGATTTGCATTACTAAAAGATATTCCTTTCTTCTGAAGAAATGAAACATTTACCAAGATAGACCACATTCTGGGATATAAGATACATGTTAAGCAAATTTAAAAGACTAAAATCACACAATGTCTAATCTCAAACAACAATGCAATTTAAACTAGAAATGAATAACAGAGAACTAAAAAAATCCCAAAATATGTGGAGATTCAACAACACAATTCTAAATAATCATTGGTCAAGGAAGAAATCTCAAGAAAAAATTTAAAATATTTTGAAATAAAAGAAAATGAAAATATAACTTGCCAAATTTTGTGGTATGCAGTAAAAGTAGTCCTTAGAGGGAAGTTTATGGCAGTGAATGTATACATTCAAAAGAGAAAAAATCTAAAATCAGTAATCTATGCTTCTACCTTAAGAAGCTAGAAAAAGAACAATTAAATCCAAAGTAAGTAGAAGAAAATAAATAGTAAGAACTAGACCAGAAATCAATGAAATTGAAGGCAGGAACTCAACAGACAAAATCAGCAAAACTGAAAGCTGGTTCTTTGAAAAGATCAATACAATACATAAGCTTTTAGCCAGGATAACTAAGGAAAAAACGAGAAGATGTGGATTAGTATTATAAGAAGTAAGAGTGGACATCACTACAGATCTCACAGACATAAAATAATAATAAAGGAATACTCTATACCCACAAACGTGATAACCTAAATGGAATGGAACAATTCCTTTAAAGACACAATATGCTAAAAGTCACACAAGATGAAACACTCTGAATAGGTATAAATGTATAAATGAAATTGAATCAATAATTAATAATATTCCAAAATAGAAGGCACCAGTCTCACGAGTTCACTGGAGAATTCTATCAAAAGAGTAAGGAAGAAAAAAAATTAAGAAAGAAATTATTCCAATTATCTACCATCTCAGAGGAAAGAATACTTTCTAACTCATTCTATGAGGAAAATACTACCCTAATACTAATACCAGCTAAGACAATACAAGGAAAAAAAAAAAAAAAGCTATGGACCAGTATCTCTCATGAATATAGACACAGGAGTTCCCTCATATGTCTTAACCCTCATAACCCCTCAGTGGGTTATGAACCCAGCTAGTACCAATGAGGATGTGGGTTCGATCCCTGGCCTCGCTCAGTGGGTTAAGGGTCCAGTGTTGCCACGCGCTGTGGCGTAGGTCGCCGATGCGGCACGGATCCCACATTGCTGTGGCTGTGGCTGGCAGTTCCAATTAGACCCCTAGCCTGGGAATTTCCATATGCTGTAGGTGTGGCACTAAAAAGCAGAATAAATAAATAAACAGATAGATAAATAGATAGAGAGAGAGAGAGGCAAAAAATCTCACGGAAACACTAACAATTCAATCCAACAATATCTAAAAAAGAAGCGTACAAATGACAAAATGGGATTTATCACACATATAAAAAGCTGGTTCAAATTTTGAAAATCAATTAATGTAAACCGTCACACCAACAGACTAAAAAGGAAAAATCACATAATCATATCACACCTGTAGAAAAAGCATTTGAAAAAAATCTAAACTTCATGCATGATAAAAATTCAATAAACTAGGAATAGAGGGCAATTTCTTCAACTCCGTAAAGAATATTAACAAAAAATTCTACAGCTAACGTTGTATTTGATGGTGAGAAAGTTGAAGCTTTCTGGTTAGGATCAGGAAGGAGGTGAAGATATCCCCTCTCCTCACAGATTTTCAATATTGTATTGCAAGTCTTTGCTAACTCAGTAAGATAAAAAAAATAATAAAAAAAATAAAAAAGCATATGTATTGAGAAAGAAGAAATAAAAATCTTGGTTCTCCCATCACCCCAGCTGCGCGTCCCAGCAGCTTTGACGGCGGGAACAGCAGCAGCTGCCAGATGGCCCAGCTTCTTGGCGGGCTGCGGATCGATCTCAGGCACCCGGCACTCGCCCGCCCCACCACCAAGATGCCCCAGAGGAAGGCATGCTCTGCCAGGGGGCGGCGAAGGAGGAGATCGGTGAGGTTGTCAGTTAAACTTGCTCCAGCAAAAGTAGAAACGAAGCCAAAAAAGGAGGCAGGAAAGGATAATCTTCAGACAAAAAAAGTACAAACAAAAGGGAAAAGGGGAGCAAAGGGAAAACAGGCTGAAGTGACTAGCCAAGAGCCTAAAGATTTGCCTGTAGAAAACAGAAAAACTAAAAACGAAGAGAGCCCAGCCTCTGATGAATTAGGATAGAAAGAAGCTAAGTCTGATTAACACCACATACCCAGTTCTGTCAGTGGTCCCTGTCTCCCTTCTTGTACAATCCAGAGGAATTATTATTCTTTTAAATTAATTTATTTTTCCTAGGGCGGCACCGGCGGCATATGGAGCTTCTCAGGCTAGGGGTCCAATCTGAGCTACAGCTGCCAGCCTAGCCCACAGCAACGCCAGATCTGAGCAGCCTCAGTGACCTATACCACAGCTCATGGCAACCCTGGATCCATAACCCACTGAGCGAGGACAGGGATCCAGCTCACAACCTCATGGTTCCTAATCGGAATTGTTTCCACTGCACCGTAGTGGGAACGCCCAGAGGAATATTTTTATCAACTATTTTGTAAATGCAAGTTTTTTAGTAGCCCTAGAAACATTTTTAAGAAGGAGGGAATTCCACCTCATCCCATTTTTTTAAGTGTAAATACTTTCTTTTCTTTTCTTTTATGTCTTTTCTAGGGCCGGGCTCTCGGCATATGGAGGTTCCCAGGCTAGGGGTCTAATCAGAGCTGTAGCCGCCGGCCTACACCACAGCCACAGCAGCGTGGGATCCGAGCCACGTCTGAGACCTACACCACAGCTCACGGCAGCGCCAGATCCCCAACCCACTGGGCGAGGCCAGGGATCAAACCTGCAACCTCATGGTTCCTAGTCGGATTCGTTAACCACTGAGCCACGACAGGAACTCCTATAAATGCTTTCTTTTAAGAGGTGAAATCATTTGCTGGTTGTTTATGTTTTGGTACAACCAGAAAACAGTGGGATATTGAATTTGGAGGCTCTGATTTTCCTGGGTGTCAGCTTAACATTCCATAGATGGGGTAGCTTTTATATCCTATAATACAAACATACTAAATAGCAATTTGGAGTCAGCTGTGCATTAACACCTTGAACACTTTAAAATACTTCTCTTTCCATGTTATTTTTGGTAGAACTGTTTCCTAAAGCAAACCACTCCTTGATCCTGGCTCTCCTTGTCAGAATTTTGTGTACTCTGTAACATCATTGGTCGTGGTAGTCCAGTTTTCCTAGTAATTTCATTAATGTGCTGTGAAAGACTGAAAATTTGAGTACATGGAGTTCCCATCGTGGCACAGCAGAAACGAATCTGACTAGGAACCATGAGGTTGTGGGTTTGATCCCTGGCTTCGCTCAGTAGGTTAAGGATCTGGCATTGCTGTGAGCTGTGGTGTAGGTCGCAGACATGGCTCAGATCCCACGTTGCTGTGGCTGTGGCTGTGGTGTAGGCCGGTGGCTACAGCCCCGATTCGACCCCTAGCCTGGGAACTTCCATATGCCGTGGATGTGGCCCTAAAAAGCAAAAAAAAAAGAAAGAAAAAAAGAAAATTTGAGTATGTAGTGTATATGATATTAAATTGTGAATTAGTGGGACTTTAATAGTATATCAACATTTGAAGATATTGGTACTTGATATCCTGTTAAGGAAAATTTGCCTCCAAATTTTAAGCTGTAAAATCACTGGAATAACTGTTGAGAAATAATCACAATTACATGATTTTTTTTAGATTTTTGGTACGTATGTCTGTGTGCTGATCCTCAAAACAACCAATAAAATCTGTTATGAAAGAAAAAAAAAATCTTTGCATAGACTGCCCATGGAGATAATCTTAAAGAACTGACAAAAAAAAAACCCTCAGGATTTCCCGTTGTGGTGGAAACAAATCGGAGTAGTATCCATAAGGATGCAGGTTCAACCCCTGGCCTCACTCAGTGGTTCTGGGATCCCGCATTGCCATAAGCTATGGTGTAGGTCACAGACATGGCTTGGATTCGCGTTGCTGTGGCTATGGTGTAGGCCAGGAGCTGTAGTTCAGATTCAACCCCTAGCTTGGGAATTTTCATATGCCGCGGATGCAGCTCTAAAAAGCAGAAAAGCAACAAAACAAAACAAAACCTCAAAATAAATATAAGATTATAGCAAGGATAAAGGAACAAAGTTAATACACAAAAGTCAAACACTTTCCTATATACTAGTAATGAACACATGGATTTTAAAGTTAAAAACTGACTTACATTAGCACCCCCTCAAATGAAATGCTCAGGTTTAAATCTAACAAAACATGTACAATATTTTTGTTATGAGGGAAATTACAAAACTCTAATAAATGAAATCAAATAAGTAAATGGAAAGATATTTCATATTCATGAATAGTAAACTTCAATATTGTCAAGGCATCAGTTCTTCCCATCTTGACCTATAAATTTAATGCAATCCAAATCAAAATTCCAGCAAGGTATTTTGTGGATATTGATAAGCTGATTCTACAGTTTAGAAGAAGAGACCAAAGGTCTAGAACAACCAACGCAATAGTGAAGAAGAATGAAGTTGGAGGACTGACACTTCTAACTTTAAGACTAACTGTAATGGTACAGCAATCAAAATAGTATGATAGGAGTTCCTATTGTGGCTCGGCACTAGCATCCATGAGGATGCGGGTTTGATCCTGGGCCTTGCTCAGTGGGTTAAGTATCCAGTGTTGCTGTGAGCTGCAGTGTAGGTCACAGACATGGTTTGGATGTGGCATTGCTGTGGCTGTGGCTGTAGCTGGCAGCTCCAGCTCCGATTTGATCCCTAGCCTGGGAACTTCCATATGCTGCAGGAGTGTCCCTTTTAGACAAACAAACAAACAAAAATAGTATGGTAGTGGCAAAAGAAGAGACAAATGGAGCAACGGAACAGAATAAAGAGCCCATATATTTTTCCACCTAATATAACAAACTGATTTTGACAAAGGAGTAAAGGTAATACAATAGAGTGTTTTCAACAAATGGTGCTGGAAAAACTGGACATCCACATGCAAAAAAGAATCTAGATTAAAATTAAATGTATAAAATTAAAAATATATTATAAAAACTCAAAATGAATCACAGGCCTACATACATAATGCAAAGCTATAAAACTGTTAAAAGATAACTCAGAATAAAATCTAAATAACGCTGGGTTTGGTAATGACTTCTTAATTTTTTTTAATTAAAAAATTTTATATTATTACAGTATTATATTAGTTTGGGTGTACAGCATAGTGATTCAGTATTTTTATAGATTATACTCCAGTATATAAATATGTCTTTGTTGCTTATCTACTTCATGCATAGTAGTTTGTATCTCTGAATCCCATACCCCTATCTTGCCTCTTCCTCCTTCCCTCTTACCCACTGGTAACCACTAGTTTCCATTATCTGAGTTTGTTTTGCTAAATACATTTATCTGTTTTACTTTTTAGATTCCACATATAAATGATATCATACTTTGCCTTTCACTGTCGGACTTATTTCACTCACATGATATTCTCTAGGTTCAGTTACATTGCTGCAAATGGCTCAATTTCATTCTCTATTATGGCTGAGTAAAATTCCATTGTGTGTATGTGTGTACACATCTTGATCCATTTGTCTATTGACGGACACTTGAGTAGCTTCTATATCTTGGCTATTATAAACAGTGCTGCACTGCTATGAACATTAAGGTGCACACATCTTTCTGAATTATTGTTTTCATTTTTCATAGATATATACCCTAAAGTAGCATTGCTAATTCATATGGTAGTTCTATTTTCAGATTTGTGAAGAACCTCCATACTGTTTTTCATAGGGTTGTTGGGTTCTGACCAACAGTGATCCTTTGATCCCTTTTCTCCACACCCTTCAAACATTTTTCATTTGTAGACTTTTTGATGATAGCCTTTCTGACAGGTGTGAGGTATATTTCATTGTGGGTTTCATTTGTACTTCTCTAATAATTAGCAGTGTTGAACAGCTTTTCACAGGTCTGTCAGCCAACTGTATATCTTCTTTGGAAAAATGTCTACTCAGGTCTTCTGTCCATGTTTTTGGCCCCACCTGTGGCATGTGGAAGTTCCCAGGCTACAGAATGAAACTGTGCCATAGCAATGCCCTGAGCCACAGCAGTGACAATGCTAGATCCTTGACCTGTTGAGCCAACAGAGAAGTCCTGTCTGCTGTTTTTTTTTTTTTTGGGGGGGGTGTTTTGTTTTTATTGGTTTGTTTGGGTTTTTTTTTTAACGTTGAATTATATGAGCTGCTTTTATATTTTTTTTTCTAAAACAATATCACTACAATTTATGTCAAACTATTCTGCCTATGTTTTCTTCTAGGAGTTTTATGCTTTCAGATCTTACATTTAAGTCTTTAAACCATTTTGGGTTTATTTTTGCATATAGTGTAAGGAAATGTAACCTTGTTCTTTTAATTGTAGCTGTCCAGTTTTCCCAGCACCACTTATTGAAAAGAATCTTTTCTCCATTGTATATTCTTGCCTCCTTTGTCACAGCTTAATTTACCATAAAAATGAGTTCATTTCTTTGCTCTTTTTTCCATTTCATTGATCTGTTTCTGTTTTTGTGCTGTTTGATTAGTTCTGCAGTATAGTCTGAAGTCAGGGAAAGTGGTAACTTCCAGCTTTGTTGTTTTTTTTCAGGGCTGCTTTGGCACTTCAGAGTCTTTTGTGGTTCAAGGAGTTCCCGTCTTGGCTCAGTGGTTAATGAACCTGACTAGTATCCATGAAGACAAGGGTTTGATCCCAGGCCTTACTCAGCGGGTTAAGGATCCAGCATTGCTGTTAGCTGTGTTATGGGTGGCAGATGCAGCTCGGACCCCAAGTTGCTATGGCTGTGGCTGTGGCTGTGGCTGTGGCCATGGCTGGCAGCTCCAGCTCCAGCTCCAGTTCAAACCCTAGCCTGGGAATCTCCATGTGTCTCGGGTGCAGCCCTAAAAAGACAAAAGACAACGACAACAACAACAAAAAGGGAGTCTTTTGTGGTTCCACATAAATTTCAGAATTATTTACCCTAGTTCAGTGGAAAATGTCATGGATATTTTGATAGGGATTGCATTAAATCTTTGGATTACTTTGGGTAGTATGGCCATTTTGAAAATATTAATTCTTCCAATCTGAGAAAATGGAATATCTTTCCATTTCTTTGTATCATCTTCAATTTTCATCAGTGTTTTATAGTTTTCAGAGTACAGGTCTTTCATCTCCTTGGTTTAAATTTATTCCTATGTATTTTATTCTTCTCAATGTGATTTTAAATAGGATTAAAGATTTTTTAAATCTTTCTGATAGTTCATTATCAGTGTATAGAAAAGCAACAGATTTATATACAGTAGCCTTGTATCCTGCAACTTAACTGAATTCATTTATTAATTTTAACAGTTTTTTGTAGAGACTTTAGGATTTTCTATGTAAAGTGTCATTTCTGCAAACAGTGAGTTTACCAATTCTCTTCCAATTTGGATGCCTTTTTCATTTTCTTGTATGATTGCTGTGGCTATGCCTTCTAATACTATGTTAAATAGAAGTGGTGAAAGTGTGCATCCTTGTTGCTGAAATTAGAGGAAAATTTTTCCATTTTTCACCATTGAATATGATGTTAGTGGTGGATTTTTCATAAATGGCTGTTCCTTTTCTTTTCCTTTTTTGGCTTTTCTAAGGCCGCACTCATGGCATATGGAGGTTCCCAGGCTAGGGGTCTATTCAGAGCTGTAGCCGTCTCCCTACGCCAGAGCCATAGCAATGCCAGGTCCAAGCCACATCTGCAAACTACACCACAGCTCATGGCAACGCCAGATTCTTAACTCACTGAGCAAGACCAGGGATTGAATCCGTGACCTCATGGTTCCTAGTAGGATTTGTTAACCACTGAGCCATGACAGGAACTCCAGTGGCCTTTATTATGTTATGTTCCCTCTATACCAACTTTGATAAATTTTTAATATTAATAAATGTTGAATTTTGTCAGTTTTTTCTGCATCTATTGACATAGTCACATGATTTTTATCCTTCCTTTTGTTAATATGGTGTGTCATGTTGATTGATTTCTTTTTTTTGAATGTGGAAAATTATTTTTAATTTTTTATTGTGATTGATTTACAATGTTCAGTCAATTTCTGCTGTACAGCCAAGTGATCCAGTCATACATATGTACATTCTTTTTCTCACATTATCCTCCATCACAAGTGATTAGATATATAATTCCCTTGACTGATTTCTGAATATTGAACCATACTTGTGTACCTGGAATAAATCTCACTTGATGATGGTGTATGCTCGTTTTTATATACTGTTGGATTCAGTTTGCCAGTATTTTGTTGAGAATTTTCGCATCTATATTTACCAAAGATATTGGCCTGTAACATCTTTGGTTTTGGTATCAGAATGATACTGGATTCATAGAATGTATTTGGGTGTGCTACCTCCTCTTCAATCTTTTGGAATAGTTTGAGAAGGATAAATTGTTCAAACTGTTTCTTCATTTAGTCTTGGCAGATTGTACATTTTTAGAAATTTGTTCATTTCTTATAGGTTGTCCAATTTGTTGGCATATAACTGTTCATGGTATTTTCTTACGATTCTTTGCATCTCTGTGATACCAGTTGTAATTTATCCTCTTTCATTTCTTATTTTATTTGGGTTCTTTCTCCTTTCTTCTTGGTGAGCCTGACTAAAGATTTATCAATTTTATTTATATTTTCAAAAAACCAGCTCTTGGTTTCATTGATTTGCTTTGCTGTTTTTGCCTATTTCATTATTTTCCCTGATTTTTTCATTTCCTTCTTTCTGCTGACTTTGCGCTATGTTTCTTTTTCTAATTCCTTTAGGCCATAGCTTAGGTTGGTTATTTGAAATTCATCTTATTTCTTGAGGAAGGGCTATATTACCATAAATACCCTTCTTAGTACTACTTTTGCTACCTCCTATAGGTTTTTGGATAGCCGTGTTTCCATTTTCATTTGTCTCAAGGTATTTTCTGATTTTCCCCTTTTCCCTTTTTTTCTTTGCTTTCTTCATTGACCCATTGGTTTTACATTAGCATGCTGTTTAGTCTCTATGTATTTGTTCTTTTCCCATTTTTCTTTCTGTAGTTGATTTCCAGTTTCATACTGTTGTGGTCAGAGAAAATGCTTAATATAATTTCTAGCCTATTAAGTTTGTTGAGATTTATTTTGTAGATTAGCATGTGATCTATCCGGGATATCCAGATAGATCTGTCCTATAGATATCCATTAAGTCTAACTGGTCTGTTGTTGTCATTTAAAACCACTGCTGGCTTTTTTGATTTTCTGTCTGGATGCGATTTTCTTTTCATTGATGTGAGTACTCCCTTCCCCATATTTCGTGTTTTTGATGTTATATTTTACATCTTCATGTTTATTCCCTAATTGTTTATTGTAGTCACATTTGCTTTTATAAATTTTCCATCTTATAGTCTTTTTTCTGGCTTATTTAGGTGTTTGATCATCTGTCCTTACTATATCTTTGCCTTTCCAAGTGGGATTTTCCCTTTCTTATAGATCCTTCTTTTCCACTTAGAGAAGATACTTTAATAATCCTTTAGGGTAGGTTTAGCACTAATGAACTCTTAGATTTTATTTCTCTGAGAAGTTCTCTCTCCTTTAACTCTAAATGATAATCTTCCTAGGTAGAGTATACTAGGTCTCATGTTTTTCCCTTTTGGCACTTTGAATGTCATGACACTCCTTACAGACCTGAAAAAGTGGCCGATAGCCTTATGCAGATTCCCTTGACCCTTGTTTTTCTCTTGCTGTCTTCAGAACTGTCTTTAACTCTTGCCATTGTAATCATTAAATGTCTCGATGTGGGTCTCTTTGAGTTCACCTTGAGACCCTCTGTCCTTCCTGTACCTTCATATCTGTTTCTTTCTTCAGGTTTGGGAAATTTTCAGGCGTAATCTTCTCAAATATATTTTTGATCCCTCTTCTCTCTTCTTCTGGGACCTGTATAATGCAAATGTTGGTACGCTTAATGTTTTCCCAAAGACTTCTTAAACTGTTCTTATTTTTAAAAATGTTTTCCTTTTTGATGTTCTAATTGGGTAATTTCCATTATTCTATCTTCCAGATCACTTATGCATTCTTCTGTGACATTTAATCTATTCATTCCTTCTAGTGCTTTTTTTTTATTCCAGTCATACAATTCTTTAATTTTTAAAATGTTTTCAGTTCCCTCCCTGTTAAAGTTATCACTGTATTCATCTATTCTTTTCTCTAATTCAGTTAACATTCTTATTTCCAGTGCTTTGAATTCTTTATCTGGTTAATGTGTATTTCTGTATCCTTAATTTTTCAGGGTTTTTGTCTTGCTCTTTAGATTGAGACTAGTTCTTCCACTTTTCCATTTTGCTTAATTTCCTCTACCTATATAAATTCAGGAAAAACAGTTACCTATTACAGGCTTGAACAGATGTTCTTATGTGGAAGTATCCCTGTACAGATGTGTGCCCAGTGCCATTAGTGGGAGAGATGGAGCCAAGACAGATGGGACTTCCCTGGGAGTGAGGAGTGATAGTTTAGTAGCCATCACTACCCTATTGGCGGGGGTGGTGGTGGTGAGGGTTCTGATCCTATGGAGCACAAGACCGTAGGATGGGGCCCAAGCTGGCTCTGTTTCCTTTAAGTGTGCACTGTCCCTTCCCCTAGCACTGTGACCCTCACCCCAAGTGGCAGAGGTCAAGAAAACAAGAGGGGCCTACATGGGCTCTTGGCCCATGTTGTCTACAGAAGTCTGAGCTGTCTCCAATATGCTGTCTGTGCAGGTACCAGCAATCATTTCCCTTGCTCTGCTCAGAAGCAGCCCTAGGTGATGGCAAAGTTCATCTTACTCTCTACAATGCATTCAAATTTTTTTCTGCCTTAAAAGAGTGTTGGAATCTCTCCTCAGGAAACCTGGACTTTTACAAAAGCTTTCTCATAGGTGGGTGTCTGCCCACATCAGCACTCTCCAGGTCTATCCTGACACAGTCGAGAGGGGCTAGGGCTGATTCACAGACTCCCACTGGTTCCTCAGCCCATACCAAGGACTGTCTGCCTATGACTTGATACACATGTGGGTGAAACTTCCATCAGGTTCCTTGGTATACAGAAGTTGGATCCCACAATTCCTATTGAGGCAATTTGTTGGTGGATGGATGCCAAGATTTAGTTGTTAAAAAGGGATGTGTATGCAAAATGGAGGGCATCTTATGCCACCATGAGGCTGATGTTACTCTTCAGTGTTCGGATATTTATAAACGAGCTATCTTGTTTTTATTTTCACTTTGGTATAAGTTTTATGATGCATTTTGCCTTCTTACACTTTACAGCCTTGATTTTTCTTTAAGATTAAGTATTCCTCATTCAGTAAGGAATAAACATTGATCAAACTTTTCCTATAGTCACATACATTAATGTCTTTTTTTCCATAATAGTGTCTTTCATGTTGAGTAAGGTATACATCATAGTTAAAAGTTTTTTGGGGACTTCCCGTAGTGGCTCAGTGTAAATGAATCTGACCAGTATTCATGAGGACGCAGGTTCGATCCCTGACCTCACTCAGTGGGTCAAGGATCTGGCACTGCTGTGAGCTGTGGTGTAGGTCGCAGATGTGGCTCAGATCTGGCGATATGTGGCTGTGGCTGTGGAATAGGCTGGTGGTTATAGGTCTGATTCAATTCCTAGTCTGGGAACCTCCATATGCCAAGGGTGTGGCCCTAGAAAGAGAGAAAAAGATTTCTTTGGTAAAGGAGTTCTCTCTGTGGAACAGTGGGTTAATGATCTGGCGTTGCCATAGCTGTGGCACAGGTTGCAGATGTAACTTGGATTTGATTCCTGGCATGGGAACCTCCATATGCTGTGGGTGTGGCAAAAATGGAAGACAAAAAAGTTTTTCAGTAAATAACAAAGACTGAGAGGATAACAATGATGATGGCTAAACTAAACAAGTATTTATTGTGATACGCGTAACTGTAGAATCTATGTAACAAGCCTCTGAAGTACACTAATTATGCCCACATTTCCAAAAATACATCATATATGTATATAAAAGCATCTGGAAGAATAAGTAAGTCGGTTAACACTGGGGAAAGAACTGAGATCAGGGATGCTGGTCAAAGGGAAGCTAAGTAAATCACTGAAAGCAGAAGAGATCCACACTGTATCTCTAAAATGAAGAATAAATAAAGCCGACACAATCAAAAGGGGCCAAAAAGGTAACTCTTTATAATGGCAAAATTTTCAGTATTTGACAAAATAGAGGTTTGATAAAAACAGGCAAATGCTTGCAAGCCAATAAAATAGTAACAACATAATTACAAAGAATATTAAAGGCTGGTTAAGCATACTTTTTCTTTCAAAAACAATGCCAGATATAATCTTAATGGATTTGCTTCAAAAATTTGACAAAGATTGTCTATGACTGACAAAACTACAGATATTTTTTAGCCATACCCACATTTTTATGGAGGAAAATTGTTCTGAAAAAAGAAGAGTATAAAATTTATAAAAGGAAAATAAAATAATCTTCCAAAACAAAAGGTACACATCCATAAGATACTAAAGGGTACTTGAAAATAACAACACAAACGGTGAAACGCAGATATAAACACGAACATGCAAGTATAAAAAAAAGACTGACCTGATATCCAACCTTTATATATATATATATACAATTATAACTTATCATCAAGTGGCAATTAAAAAATATGAAAATTGATATGGGTATTAAACAAATGGTGTTCAGATGAGAAATGAAGAAGGGAGAAAAAGGGTAAATTTAGACACTCAACAATAATCTTAAATGATTTTGAAATGGATCAGTCATTCTGTATAAACAAAAAAAAAGAATATTAAAAAGAAAGTAGCAGCATTAGCCCCCAAGTAAATTTAAATGCATAAATTAAAACTAATATACAAAATGAAAGGTTTTTCAATTTTTAACATTCACAAGTATGAATAATCTGAAAGTAATGAAGGAATGAATTTAGATAAATATCTTCAAATTATTCAGAATGTTTTTCAATTTTCTCAGTATTTTCTCAGATTGATTGGTAAAGCATAAGTAAGGCATTTATATCTTAGCTACATTTGTAGGGACTCTCACTAGTATGAATTTTCTTATGTGTCATTTGCTTTCTTAACCATACAATTTTAATTTATAGAGTTTGCAATTCAAAGAGCTTCTCAACAGCATGACATTTCTTTCTTTTTTATGCTTTTTAGGGCCTCACCCGCAGCATATGGAAGTTCCCAGGCTAGGGGTCCAATTGGAGCTGCAGCTGCCAGCCTACGCCACAGCCACAGCAATGCCAGATCCGAGGCACGTCTGCAACCTACACCACAGCTCACAGCAATGCTGGATCCTTAACCCACTGAGCAAGGCCAGGGATCGAACCCGCAACCTCATGGTTCCTAGTCGGATTCGTTTCTGCTGTGCCACGACGGGAACTCCCAGCATGACTTTTCTTAGGTTGCCAAATTTGTGAACCCTTCCCCAAAACCTTCTCATATCCCTTACATTCATGAAGTTTCTCACCATTACGAATTCTCTGATGTTGAGTAAGGCTTGAACCAGTACCAAAAGCCTTCCCACATTCCTTACATTTGTAGGGTTTCTGACCAGTGTGTATTCTCCAGTGCCGATTAAGATCTGAACCACTACTAAAGGACTTTCTACATTCTTTACATTCATAAGGTTTTTCACCGGTGTGAATTAGCTGGTGCTGAATAAGTTTTGAGCCACTAACAAAAGCCTTCCCACACTCCTTACATTCATAGGGTTTCTCACCAGTATGAATTCTTTGATGCTGAACAAGTTTTGAACCACTTCTAAAAGCTTTCTCACATTCCTTACACACATAGGGTTTTTCACCAGTGTGAATTCTCTGATGTTGGCTGAGATCTGAGCCACTATTGAAAGCCTTCCCACATTCTTTACATACATAAGGTTTCTCACCAGTATGAATTCTTTGATGTCGAGTAAGGGCTGATCCAAAACTAAAAGTCTTCCCACATTCATTACATATATATGGTTTCTCACCAGTATGGATTCTCTGATGCCGAGTAAGGGCTGAACCACTACTAAAGGCCATTCCACATGCTTTACATTCATAAGGTTTCTCACCAGTATGAATCCTTCGGTGTTGAGTAAGGTTTGAACTACTGCCAAAAGCCTTCCCACAATCTTTACATTCATAAGGTTTCTCGCCTGTGTGAATTCTGTGATGCCGAGTAAGGGCTGATTCAAAACTAAAGGACTTCCCGCATTCCTTACACTCATAAGGCTTTTCACCACTGTGAATTATCTGATGTCGTATAAGGCCTGATCCGAAACTAAAGGCTTTCCCACACTCCTTACATTCATATGGTTTCTCACCAGTGTGAATTCGCTGATGATGAGTAAGGTTTGAGCCACTACCAAAGGCCTTCCCACATTCATTACACTCATAAGGTTTCTCACCAGTATGAATTCTTTGATGGTAAGCAAGGTTTGCACCACTACCAAAGGCCTTGCCACATTCTTTACATTCGTAAGGTTTCTCACCAGTATGAATTCGCTGATGCCGAATAAGGACTGACACAAAACTAAAATCTTTCCCACATTCCTTACATTCAAGGAGTTTCTCATCAGTATGAATTCTCTGATGCTGAGTATTGAAAGTGGGCATGTCTTCAGGAGTAAATATCATTTGACTGAAATGTCCTTCCTGAGAATCCTGTTTTCTCTCAAACTGGCTTCTACATTCCCAATCACCTCTGAAACTTGAACACTCAATGCTGTTTTTTATAAGTCTTTCCATTATCTCCCATCAGGATGATTCTATTCCATAAATATTCTTTTTCAGAAATAATTCTTGGTTTCAACCTTGATTCACAGTCTGAAAGAAAATATAAAAACATTCACTTTTTTTGTGTGTTCTGGGAGAAATGAAACTTTTATAATAGTTGTGAAAAGACTTAACTGAAACTCATTTTCACAAAAAGTGAGTGGTTTATATACAGTTCTCATATATGATCAGGCAATTGGACAGATAAGGAAATAGAAAGAATGAGAAGAAACACTAGAAGGTAAAGGAGGCATTTAAGAAAACAGATTAAGTCTACTGTTCCTAGTAGTGATTTAAGTAAAAAAAAATCCCTACAGATATGGGGAGACTGATAAATATAAAGATGTCCAGGCCTCATCCCAGTTTTGTTAGAGGATAAAACTAATGTCATACACATTTTAAAATGAGCATACTACCATTTAATCCATTTCTTAGAGTTATTTGGAGCACCGGCAGATGATCATAAATTGCATATAACATGAAGGAGATAGAAGAGAAAGTTAATCCCGATGTAGCAGTATCTTGGTGAAAGATTAATGCACTAAGTAAGTCTGAAATGAGCAATGGAGAGTGAAGATTCTTTTGTGGTTGGAATATAGTTTGTACCACTTGGCAAAATCTATGTTTTCCTAGGAAGTCTTTGAGGCTAACCTTGGGAAAACAAAAGGGGAACTTGGCAAGAGCAGAGTAACTGAGAATATAGTTTTAAAGTCAGAGAAAAAGGAAGAGAAGATAGAAGACAATGTGATAGTTTTGGAAAATTACAAGGAGGATGCAGAGAGATGAATCCCAGCTTTGATGATTATTGAAATGATTCTGAAATCACATATAATGTACTTACACAGTTGTATAAAGTAATGTCACAATGTCTGGTAGCTATTATCTTGGAAGACTTACATGCCAAAAAAGAGACCAGGAAAAGAAACCGATTCAGAGCCATCAATTAAGGCCTGAACAAATACCTTAAGGCCCCAAAGGTGAAAACATTTCATCTTCCTACAATACTCTAAGAGCAAGCTTGTTTGTACTAGGCTTAAATCTATCTTGAAATTGTTCTTTCCATCTCCACTGTCAACAGATAACTCTAGCCAAAATTATCTTTTAGTTGGATATTAAAGCAGTATTTTTCTCTAGCTGCTTGCATTTCCAATTTTGCACCCTTAGCAGCCAGAGTGATATTCAGTTGGACACTGTTGTGCTCAAAATGCTTTAGTGGTTTCCCACTGCTCCAAGGATAAGGACCCACACTCCTTAACTTGGTCTTAAAAATTCCTCAGAGACCTGCCTCCTGCCTGCCTATTCAAGATGATCCCTCTTTCCTAACAACAATAAGATATAGTTACACTGGCCTTCCTAGTTCTTTGAATGCACTAAACTGTAACACATCCCTCCCCAACTATTTCATTTGCCTGAAATACTCTTCTTTACTTCCCTTCCCACTGCCCAACTCTTTTTTGTGTGTGTGTGTTTCTAGGGGTACACCTGTGGCATATAAAGGTTCCCAGGCTAGAGGTCGAACTGGAGCTATAGTTGCCAGCCTATGCCACAGCCACAGCGATGCCAGATCTGAGCTGTGTCTTCAACCTACATCACAACTCACGGCAATACCAGATCCTTAACCCACTGAGCAAGGCTTGGGATTGAACCTGTGTCCTCATGGATACTAGTCAGATTCGTTTCCCCTGAGGCATGACAGGAACTCTCCACTGCCCAACTCTTAATCTTCAAGTTCTTGGTCACTGCTCAGGTCTTTGCAAACTGGCATATCTTTTAAAAAATTTTTTAAAATTTTTTATTTTTTGTCTTTTCTAGGCCCACACCCACGGCATATGGAAGTTCCCAGGCTACGGGTCTAATCAGAGCTGTAGCTGCCGGCCTACACCACAGCCACAGCAACGCGTGATCCAAGTCGCATTTGCAACCTACACCACAGCTCACAGCAATACTGGATCCTTAACCCACTGAGTGAGGGCAGGGATCAAACCTGCAAACTCATCGTTTCTAGTCAGATTTGTTAACCACTGAGCCATGACGGGAACTCATAACTGGAATATCTTAACAGAGATCTTTTCTGAATACTCAATTCTTAATTTTGTACGTCTCACCATTATTTCTCAAAGCATTTTTTTACTTTCCTTTTTGTCTTCTTTTCGGTAATGAGAAATTATACATTTGTCCACTACAACTGCACATTTCATATTTTTCATATTTTCATATTCCCCTACAACTGCTTAATGTCTCTCCGCTACCAAGATTCAAGAAGGCAAGGATAATGTCTGTTAATTTAATCAACTTGAACCCTGGCTCACAAAAACAGATCAAAAGACATTTATTGGGAGTTCCTGCCATGGTGCAGTGGAAACTAGGAACCATGAGGTTGTGGGTTTGATCCCTGGCCTCGCTCAGTGGGTTAAGGATCTGGCGTTGCTGTGAGCTGCAGTGTAGGTTGCAGATGTGGCTCAGATTCTGTGTTGCTGTGGCTGTGGCGTAGGCCGGCAGCTGTAGCTCTGATTCAATCCTTAGCCTGGGAACCTCCACATGCCGCGGGTGTGGCCCTAAAATGACAAAAGACAAAAAAAAAAAAAAAAAAGACATTTACTGAATGGCTAATACAATAAATTAGTTTCAAAATTCACTATCTTTAAAAATAAACTTCTAAAATCAATATCTCTCTAAAAAAAGGGGCATACTTTACCTCAAATAAGACAAGTAAATCACATGTAGTTATTCCTGTCACTTAAAAAAAAAACTCACTAAAAGGAATGAAATGATTTTTTATAAAAGGAACCCACAAAGTCAAAGAAAATTAAAAAGGAAATAGCAACAAAACTTTTGATGCTAGAAAGCTTGAAGATAAATGATGACCAACTTAATAAGCCAAAGAGAGATGAAACCTAATCCAGAAGTAAGGAAAACTCAGAAGAGGATGATTTATGCTGCAAACCCCGGAAAGGCTTAAGAAATGGGAACTACGTACTTAAGAAGGTCTACCAGGAGCTCCCATCATAGCTCAGCAGTTAATAAACTGGACTAGATCCATGAGGATGCTGTCCTTGCTCAGCGGGTTAAAGGATCTGGGGTTGCCATGAGCTGTGGTATAGGTCACTGATGTGGCTTGGATCCCACCATTGCTGTGGCTGTGGCATAGGCTGGTGGCTACAGCTCCGACCAGACCCCTAGCCTGGGAACTTTCATATGCTGTGGGTACAGCCCTAAAAAGACATAAATAAATAAATAAATAAATAAACAAACAAACAAACAGACAGTAAGGAAAGAGAGGCACTATTGAAGCCACTGGATCAACACCAATGCACAAGGTCTACCAGCTGGCATACAAAAGGTTAAATCAGCTTCTTTTAGTGTCCATTCTAAATACAGATAGGAAAATAACATCACATATTTGAGCAAATCTTGTAACATAAGAGATTAAACAAAGCCCAAAGGAACTTAGAAGAGAAACTACATAGGGAGAAGAAGGAAAATTCCAGAAACCACTATCTTCAGAGGGATATGAGAAGCCATTTCAACATGACAGAAGAATAGGATAACATAAAAGGAATAAGAGGCGAAAAAGAACTCTTAGAAAATGAAAATTGAAAGTGGAAATAAAAACATATCATTAGATTCAACCTGTCCCGAGAACTTCCATATGCTGCAGGTGTGGCCATAAAAAGAAAAAAGAAAAGACAAGGCAAGCAAACAAAAAACCCATATCATTAGAAGAGTTAAAAGATAAATGAAAAAAATCCTCTTGAAAAAGAACAAAAACATGTAAATAGAAAATAGGAAATGTATAACACAGGGAATTGTATTTAAATTTTATAATAACCTACATAACAGAAAATAATCTGAAATACATATATAATATATATATATATATAACTGAATCACTTTGCTGTACATCTAAAACTACCACAATATTTTAAATCAATTATAGTTCAATTAAAAAAAAAGAAAATAGGAAAGACAATTGGAATGACATGCAAGGGAGCTCAACGTCTAATGGGAGGAGATCATTACTGAAAGTGTGCTAAGCATCTGCCAAGTATCAGGCACGATGTTAGAAGGAATTAAGGAATCTGAAAATTGCCATTTTGAAATCATCAGTCTAATAATTGATTCAGGCAAGGATTCTCAATGGATTCTAAACCCAGGAAGTGAATGGTTGCGATAAGGAATATTCAACTTGGTCTCACACCATCCATCTACAAATTATTTACTAATTAAAAATGGAAACATATACGTTTATACTGAGAAGATTGGTACTCAGCACTTTTAACCTTAAATAATAAAAACTTGTTACCATCAACACGGAACAACCTGACACTGTGTGTCTCTTGATGTAATACAGTGGAACACATGATATCATCTTTGTAACATGCTTGTCAAATATAGGTAAGCTGGGAGATTCCCCTGTGGCTCAGGGAGTTAAGAACATGACTTAATGTCTGTGAGCATGTTCATTTGATCCCTGGCCTTGCTCAGTGGGTTAAGGATCTGGTGTTGCTGCAAGATGAGGCATAAGTCGCAGATACAGCTTGGATCTGGCACTGCTGTGGCTGTGGCACTAACAGCTGCAATTCCGATTCAACCCCAGCCCACGAACTTCCATATGCTGCAGGTGCAGCTGAAGGAGGGAAGGAAGGAAGGAAGGAAGGAAGGAAGGAGAGGGGGAGGGAGGGAGGGAGGGAAGGAAGGAAGAAAGGAAGGAAGGGAGAAAAGAGAGAGAGAAAGAGAGAACAAAGAGAGAAAGAAAGAAAGAGAGAGAAAGAGAGAGAGGAAGGCAGGCAGGCAGGAAGGAAGGAAGGAAATTAAGAAAGAAAGAAAACAGGTAAGCTGAATCTAAGCCTCCTATTTCCATAAGTAAGCCATCAGAAAACTGGAGGTTGTGAGACATTCTATAAGACAACTGTCTAAATATTCAATGTCATATAAAACCAAACAAAATATGAAAGGCTGTTCTAGATGTTCCAGATTAAAAGAGACTAAAGAAACCCAACAACCAAAATAACACATGAATCCTGATTAGATCTGAGATCAAGCAAATGAACAACCAAGTGAGTAAGCCAAAAACATAACATCCGCAGCTAAAAAAAAAAAGGCATTCTGGGGAACCACTGGAGGTATCTGAACATGAAATGTTTAAAGAGAGTTTACGTTAATTTTCATAGATTTGATATGTCATTACTGTTTGTAAAATGTTCTTATACTTGGCAGATAGATGCATGCTAAAAGTACTAAGGGCAAAGTGCTTCAACTTATTTTAAAATGATTCAGGAGGAAAAGTGTGTGTGTGTGTGTGCACACGTGTGTGTATATAAAAAGATAAAGCAAATGTGCCAAGATATTAAGAACTGGTGATTTTAGCTGATGGCTATACAGGGTTTACTAGAATATTCTTTCAGTTTTTCCACATGCTGGAAATTTTTCAAAGAAAACAGAAATCACAGACTGTTTTTAAGTAGCATTTAATGGAGTTTCTGTTGTGGCTCAGTGGAAATGAATCTGACTAGTAACTGGGAGGACGCAGGTTCAATCTCTGGCCTTGCTCAGTAGGTTAAGGCTCTGGCGTTGCTATGGCTGTGGTGTAGGCTAGTGGCTATAGCTCCAATTGGACCCCTAGCCAGGGAACCTCCATATGCCCCAGGTGCAGCCCTAAAGAAGGACAAAAATAAAATAAAATAAAATAAAAATAAAATAAAAGTAGCATTTAAGAAAAATTTCCAGAACTGAAGAACAGGAATATCTACATAAAGGGGTCACTTGATACTTAGTTTAGAGAATAAATGACTCACACAAAGACATACTTCCATTATGTTCCAGGACATGAAGAACAAAGGAAAGACCCTAAAATAACCCAGAGTAAAAACAGAAAAACAAAAAACCAGGAATGAAAAAAGCTTTGGAGTTCCCTAAAATATTCTAAGTCAGAAGTTATAATTTCAAAATTATGAGGGAATTAATTTCAATTAGAATTCCATGCCCTGCCAATGCCCAGCACATTGGCACTGACTGAAAGAGCCCTTTGCAGATATGCTAAAATTCACAAACTTAACACATTTATCTCTTCTTAGAAGCCATCCCTATTAAAAATCAATTTTGATATTTGGTGTATTCTTAGAGTAAGACAAGAAATAAGAAGACATGGAATACAAGAATTAAAAATACAACAGAGAAAAGCATGGAATTCCAAAGAAGGCAAATTCTAGAAAAACAGCTGTACAAGTACAGTTGGCAGAGATGAACAAAGGATTGTAGGTGGGACAAATGTCTTTAAACAAAGGAAACTGCAGATTTCCCAAAGACGTATTTCTCAGCAGACCTTGAGTATGAATTTGCGATATATGGACAAGCAAGTATCACTCATCTTTTTTAAAAAAGATAATTTTAAATACAAAGAAAACAAAGTTGTACAACAAAGTAATAAACATGATTCAGAGCTGAGTCATGAATAAAATCCATCATAAGGAGTAAAGAGGCCACAGCATGGAAGAAGACATTTATAAAATATTTATCTGTCAAAGAGCTAGTATCCAAAATATAAGGACAGGAGTTCCTGTCATGGCTCAGCAGTAAGGAACCCGACTAGGATCCATGAGGATGCGGGTTTGATCCCTGGCCTTGCTCAGTGGGTTAAGGATCCAGCTTTGCCATGAACTGTGGTATAGGTCGCAGATGCGGCCCGGATGCTGTGCTGCTGTGACGGTGGTGTAGGCCAATAGCTATAGCTCTGATTCGATCCCTAGCCTGGGAACTTCCATATGCCGTGGATGCAGTCCTAAAAAGAAAAAAAAAAGGCATTTTTTTTACAAATTATTAATAAAAAACTAAATGGTACAAGAGAAAATGAACCACTAAATAAATGGGAAGATATCTGCTGAATAATAGTCTAGTCTTTGCTCCAGATTCTTTTGTTCCAGAGTTTCTAAAACCCTTAGAATTTCCCAAGTGATAGCAGTGTCTTTGTTATTAGATTACACCTGAATTCATGCTAATGAGGCCACTCATGGTACATCCATGGATAGCTTCAGCAGTGGGGTTGGTCACAAGAAAGATTGAGCCAAGAGAAAGAAGTGGAGCTAGAGATAGTTCAGTCATGTGGCCAATGATCAAACAATCACACCTGTATAATAAAACCCCAATCAAAAGTCTGGACACCACAGTTCAGTGGATCTTCCCGTTTGGTGAATAAATACATTGATGTGCCAGAAAGGTAATGTTCCCTGATGAAACAGGGAAAGGACACAGAACCTCCTCCCAGACCTTTTATCTCTTCATTTGGCTATTCCAGATTTGTACCTTTATTATTTATAGGAAAACTTTAATCGTAAGTATAGTGCTTTCCTGAGTTCTGCGACTCATTCTGACAATTGCTAAACCTGGTGGGGAGGGAGGTTCATGGCAACCTCCTCATCCCAACTAGATCTGTAGCAAGTTGATCTGCAGTATGGTCTGTATTGGGGCAGATTAACTTTTAGTGAACTAAAACCTGTGGATTCTGAACTAACTCCAGTTAGTTAGTGCCAGAACTGAACTAGAGCACACAAGCTGGGGCTGAAACAGAATGTGTGCATGGACTGGAATATTTAACAGTGTTAAGATGGCAATACTCTCCAAACAATTTAAAGAGTCTATGCAACCTCTATGAAAATTTCATCCCTTTTTGAGGAAATGGAAAGCCAATACTCAAATTCATATGGAGTGGGCCAAAATAATATTTAAAAAGAAAAAGTAAGAAGACTCACCTCCAAATTTCAAAATTTACTAACAAAAAGCTATAGTAATCAAAACAGTGTGATACTGGCATAAGCACAGATATACAGACCAATGGGATAGAACTGAGAATCTAGAAATAAACCCAAACATCTATGGCCAATTTATTTTTTATAAGGACAAAAAGGCTATTCAATGGGGAAAGAAAGATCCCTTCAACAAATGGTGCTGGGACAACTGGATAAACACATACAGAAAAATTCGTACCCTCTATCTCACTTCATTAAAAAAAATTAACTCAAAATGGATCAATATCCCAAATATGAGAGCTAAAGCAAAAAAATCTCTCAAGAAGACACAGGGATTTGTAAATCTTCATGACCTTAGAAGTGGCAATAGATTTGACATCAAAGGCACAAGCAATGAAAGAAAAAAAATACATAAATTCATCACAGTTAAAAGTTTTGTGCTTCAAATGGGTACAGGGTATTTTTATGGGGGTGAAGAAAAAGTTCTGAGACTAGAGTGAGCTGATGGGTGCACAACACTGTGAATACAAGTTAAATGCCACTGAATTTATACTAAATATCACTGAATTGTATACCTTAAAATGATTAACTATATGTGAATTTCACCTAAATTTTTTTAAAAATTGAAAAAAGAGAGAAAAGCCAAAAGAAAACTCAAATGAAAAGATGCTCAGTTTCATTAGTAACGGAAATACTATAAACTAAAACCATAATGAGATATCACTATACATATATTAGCTAGATAAAAATGTGACATCTAAATATTGGCAAAGATGGGGAGCAGGGCAAACACGCTGTTTAAATGAAGCTAGTATAGCCACAATATCAAATAAGGACTATTTGAGGGAGAATAATTTCAGGCTAATCTAATTTATAAACATAGATATAAAAATTGAAAACAAAATTCTAACAAGCTGAATATAAGAAATTTTAAAAGAAAACATTATGTGGCTTAAAGATTTAAACATAAGATGTGACACCATAAAACTAGAAGAGACTATAGGCAAAACATTCTCTAACATACATTGTAACAATATTTTATTAGGTCAATCTCCCAAGGCAATAGAAATAAAAACAGGAGTTCCCTTTGTGGCTCAGTGGTTAATGAATCCGACTAAGAACCATGAGGTTGCGGGTTCGATCCCTGGCCTTGCTCAGTGGGTTAAGGATCCGGCGTTGCCGTGAGCTGTGGTGTAGGTTGCAGACGCAGCTTGGATCCCGCGTTGCTGTGGCTGTGGTGAAGGCCGGCAGCTACAGCTCCTGTTAGACCCCTAGCCTGGGAACCTCCATATGCCGCGGGTGCGGCTCTACATAAAAGGCAAAAAGACAAAAAAATAAAAACAAAAATAAACCAATAATACCTAGTCAAACTTAAAATCTTTTGCACAGCAAAGGAAACCATTAAAAAAAAACAAACGAAGACAATCTACAGAATGGGAGAAAATAGTTTTAAATGGTATAAATGACAAGGGCTTAATCTCCAACATATATAAACAACTCATACAACTCAACAGAAGAAAAAAAAATTGAAAAATGGGCAGAAGATCTAAATAGACATTTCTCCAAAGAAGACATATAGATGGCCAACAGGCACATGAACAAAGCTCAACATCACTAATTATTAGAGAAATGCAAGTCAAAACCACAAAGAGGTACAACCTCACACTGCTCAGAATGCCCATCAATCAGTAAGTCTACAAATAACAAATGCTGGAGAGGGTGTGGAGAAAAGGGAACCCTCCTACACTGTTGGTGGAAACGTAAATTGGTACAACCACCATGGAAAACAGTATGGAGGTACCTTAGAAAACTAATATAGAACTACCATACGACCCAGCAATCCCACATCTGGACAAAACTTTCATTCAAAAAAATATTTGCACCTCTGGGCTCACTGCAGCACTAATCACAATAGCCAAGACATGGAAACAATCTAAATGTCCATCAACAGATGAATGGATTAAGAAGATGTGGTAAGGGGTTCCCATCGTGGCTCAGTGGTTAACGAATCCAACTAGGAACCATGAGGTTGAGGGTTCGATCCCTGGCCTTGCTCAGTGGATTGGGGATCCAGCGTTGCCGTGAGCTATGGTGTAAGTTGCAGACGCAGCTCGGATCCCGCGTTGCTGTGGCTGTGGCGAAGGCCGGCAGCTACAGCTCCTGTTAGACCCCTAGCCTGGGAACCTCCCTATGCCACGGGTGCAGCCCTAGATAAGGCCAAAAAAAAAAAGGTCAAAAAAAAAAAAAAGATGTGGTACATATACTCAGCCATAAAAAAAGGACAAAATAATGTCAATGGCAGCAACATGGATGGAACTAGAAACCCACATACTAAGTGAGGTAAGTCAGAAAGAGAAAGACAAATACCATATGATATCCCTTATATCTGGAATCTAATACACAGCACAAATGAACCTTTCCACAGAAAAGAAACAAACTCATGGACATGGAAAACAGACTTGTGGTTGCCAAGGGGGCGGGGCTTGGGAGAGGGATGGAGTGGGAGTTTGGGATTAGTAGACGCAAACTATTGCATTTGGAATGGATAAGCAATGAAATCCTGTTGTACAGCACAGGGAACTATATCTAATCACTTGTGACGGAACACGATAGAAGATAATGCGGAAAAAAGAATGTACATAAATGCATAATTGAGTCACTTTGCTGTACAGCACAAATTGACAGAACGCTGTAAATCAGCTACAATAAAAAAATTTTTTTTGTCTTTTTTTTTTTGGCCTTATCTAGGGCCATACCCATGGCATAGGGAGGTTCCCAGGCCAGGGGTCTAACAGGAGCTGTAGCTGCCGGCCTATACCACAGCCACAGCAACGCGGGATCCGAGCTGCGTCTGCAACCTACACCACAGCTCACAGCAACGCCGGATCCTTAACCCACGAGCAAGGCCAGGGATCGAACCCACAACCTCATGGTTCCTAGTTGGATTTGCTAACCTCTGAGCCACGACGGGAACTCCTATAATAAAAAATTTTAAATAAAGAAATGGAACCTAATCAAACTTATAAACTTTTATACAGGGAAAGAAAGCATAAACAAAATGACAACCTACAGAATGGGAGAAAATATTTTCAAATGAAGCAACCAACAAGGGCTTAATTTCCAAAATATACAAGCAGCTCATACAACTCAACAACAAAAAAACCAAACAACCCAATCAAAAGATGGGCAGAAAACCTAAATGGACATTCCTCCAAAGAAGAAATACAAGTGGCCAAAAAGCACATGAAAAAATGCTCACCATTGTTAATTACTAGAGAAATGAAAATTAAAACTACAAGTAGGTACCAACTCACACAAGTCAGAATGGCCATCACTGAAAATTCTACAAATAACAAATGCTGGAAAGGATGTAGAGAAAAGTGAATCCCTCTACACTATTGGTGGGAATGTAAGTTGGTGCTGCCACTATGTAAAATAATGCAGAGGTTCCTTAGAAAACTAAGGACAGTTACCTATGATCTAAAAATCCCACTCCTAGGCATATAGCCAGACAAAACTATAATTCAAAAAGATATATGCACCCCTGTGTTCACAGCAGCACTACTCACAATAGCCAAGACATGGAAACAACCTAAATGTCCATCAACAGAGGAATGGATTAAGAAAATGTGGTACATGTTACAATGGAATATTACTCAGCCATAAAAAAGAACAATATAATGCCATTTGCTGCAACATGGATGAAACCAGAGATTCTCATACTAAGTGAAGTCAAAAAGAGAAAGACAAGTACCACATAATATCACTTATACGTGGAATCAAAAATATGACACAAATGAACAAATCTATAAAATAGAAACAGACTCATGGACAAGGAGAACAGACTTATGGTTGCCGAGGTGGAGGAGTTTGGGAAAGGGATGGAGTAGAGGAGGCTGGGGTTTGCAGATATAAGCTAACAGAGGAGATAAACAACAAAGTCCTACTGTATAGCACTGAAAACTGTATTCAATGTTTATAATAAAGCATAATAGAAAAAGATATATATATATATATAGGATATGTTTATATATATATGATTTTTAAAAAAAACATTATTAAATTAATTTTATCAAGGAATACACAATTGCTCCAACATTTAAAAGTCTGATAATGTAATCAATTATATTAACAGATTAAAGAGAAAAGAATACAATTATCTCCAACAGGCAGAGTATAATAATTTGACAAAATTTAACCTCCACTTATTGAGGAAAAAACTGAACAACATATGATTAGAAGGAAATTTTCTTATACTGATGAATGGCACCTACAAAATCGGAAAGAACATACCAAATAAGAAAAGACTAAGTGCATGTCCTTAAAGTTGCAGCAAGTAAAATACATAAGCACTGGAAAGCAAGAAATAACTGATGTTTGCAGATCTTATGATTGCCTACAAGAAAAGAATCCAAAAGATTCTCTAACAGATTGTTAGATTTAGTACAAGATATAGCAGAACTTTCAGAAATATAACAGAAAACAAAGGACAACTGCATCTCTTACAATTAGGAAAACACATTTTTATTTATAAATAGCATCAAGACAAAGTACTTAGTAGGGTAAAATATGTCAATAGAATTATAAAAGTGGACTGAGATATTAAACAATACTTAAATAGATAGAAATGCCATTCCTTGTTAAATGGAAGCATCAGTTTTATAAAGATATGAATTCTTCCCAGAATGAAATATATATTTAATGCAATTATAAGCAGAATCAAAAGTTCTTCAGGAGCCTTGAAAATATGATTTTCTTACTTACACACAAGTCTAAGGAATCAAGCTACTCCTTAAAAATAAGTTGAAAGGACTTGCTCTATCAAGATGTCATGACTTGGGAGTTCCCGTCGTGGCTCAGTGGTTAACAAATCTGACTAGGAACCATGAGGTTGCGGGTTCGATCCCTGACCTCGCTCAGTGGATCTGGAGTTGTCGTGAGCTGTGGTCTAGGTTGCAGATACGGCTCAGATCCCGCGTGGCTGTGGTGTAGGCCAGCAGATACAGCTAGCATTAGATCCCTAGCCTGGGAACCTCCATGTGCCACGGGTGCAACCCTAGAAAAAAAAGACAAAAAAAAAAAAGATGTCCTGACTTATTATAAAACAAGAGCCATTAATTGATAGTGGCATTGGCACAATGATATTAAAAATAGAACCATGGCACAGAAGACTGAGCTACGAACACAGTCAACACACATTTGGAAACTTATAATCTGACAATACTGGCACTGAGTCAGTGAAAAAATGGACTATTCAAAAAAAGGTGCTAAGATAATCAGAAATCCATAAAAGAGAATTGTATCTATCTCACATAATACATAAGGTAAAATTAAGGTTAAACCCCTTAGACTATATGCTAGTGATCAATGTATTGCCTCTAAGTTCCAAATCCATCCTTTATTGCCTACTTCATGAAAGCAGCTCTGGGCTATTTAAGTATTTTTTCCTTTGCCAGCACAATGTTAAGCTTTGTCAGTAGAGGGTGTTAGAAGACACTGCAGGAGGAAGCAGCTTTCCTCCTGGTTTTGGTGGGCTTGCCTGTCAGGCTTCTCCAGTGCCCAGGTCCACCTCCTGCAGTACGTGCAGCTTTGCCAGTGGGCAATTCCCACAACTTGAGTGGGTCCAGCAGGCTCCCACAGTGCAAGCAGCTTCTCCAGCTCCTGGCTCCTAATGTGCAAGGTGACCAACAGCATCCATAAGCCAGCAGCTTCCTCTGGCAGTTTTACAGGAAACGCTTTTGGTTAGACACCTCATCCTACCCTAGAGGAGATATCTGGCAAATTCCAAAGGCGAGATGTCTGATAAGTTCTGCTGGTGCAGCACCATGGCAACAATAGGACTTGGAGAGGGGCCAGTGAGACACCCAGGACACAAAACTTAATTAAGCAAGCGCTTACTCTCCAGTGCCAACCCTGCACCAGTACGACCCTGAGAATAAATGCCTCTCCTTAAGGGGTCAAATTGGAGCTACAGCTGCCGGCCTACACCACAGCCACAGCAACTCATGATCCCAGCCGCATCTGCAACCTACACCACAGCTCTTGGCAACGATGGATACTAAGCCACTGAGAGGCCATGGATAGAACCTGTGTCCTTACAGATACCAGTCAGATTCGCTTCTGCTGAGCCACGACGGGAACGCCTACTTTTTAATTTTTTTAATTTTTGGCTGCACCCACAACATGTGGAAGTTTCTGGGCCAGAGACTGAACCTGCATCACAGCAGTAACAACACACCCTTAACCTACTGAGCCACCAGTGAACTCCTCTCTCTCCCTCTTATTAGCCAATCTTTTCTTACTCCACTGTTAACCAGTGCCAAACAGAATCGTGGAGACAGAGTTTTGGATGAAAGAGAAAAAATAGCAGGCTAATGCCCTAAAGACTGTGTCCTCCCTTGGGCGCGATTAGGAAGTGGTTTTATAGTTTGGGAGCAGAAAATAGGGCCACAGATAAGGATGGAGTAGATGTAAACTTGCATTCTTCTTGAGGTTTTAGTTCTGCAAAAGAACCCAAAGATATTGTCATGTATATTCCTTGAAGAGGAACCCAGGACCCTGCCCCAAGGCTGCATTATTGTTTCTTTTTTATATGTGTGTGCTTTTCAGCGACGCCCCCACAGCATATGGAGGTTCCCAGGCTAGGGGTCTAATCAGAGCTCCTCCCTTGTCTCTGCCTCCTCTTCCTTTCTTTGATTAGCAACTGTTTGGACCTGCCCTTTGGAACTCAGGAAGGTCATGAAGGCTGAAGCTTATTCCCTAAAAACAAGAAATGGGGGACAAGCTGTCTGGCCGGGAGCCCCACAGGGTCCTGCTTGGTTCCACAATCTCATTACAGCTAATAATTCTTTATATTGAAATTTCCCAGTTCAAATTACTGCCTTTTTTTTTTTTTTAGGGCTACACCCGAGATTCCCAGGCTAGGGGTTGAACTGGAGCTACAGCTGCCAGCCACAGCCACAGCCACACCAGATCTTAGCCGCATCTGTGACCTGTACCACAGCTCACAGCAAAGCCAGATCCTTAACCGAGGCCAGGGATCGAACCCACAACCTCATGTTTTCTAGTCGGATTCGTTTCCACTGAGCCACGATGGGAACTCACTAAATTACTGCCTCTTGATTGGATCCTGATAGCAACACAATGGGCAGGTGAAGTGGTCCCAGTAAAAAGGTCTTGTAAAGATGGGATTTGGGGATTACTTTGGTCATGTCTTTTAGCCATCCCTTAAATCTTTTTTTTGTTTGTTTGTTTGATTTTTGGCCACCTCAAGGCATATGGCACTCCCAGGCCAGGAATCAGATCCTCCGCAATCTCGACCTAAACAGAAGTTGTAGGAAATGCCGTATTCTAAACCTACTGTGCCAGGCCAGGGATCAAACCTGCATCCCAGCAGCTTCCCAAGACGCCACTGTTCCCACTGCAGCACAGCGGGAGCTCCCATCCCTTAAATCTTTGTTGCCCTGAGCCCCTCCCATAGGGATGGAGTAGGTACAGGTAGCTATAGAATTCCCAATAAGAGACCACAGATAAAGAGCGAAACTTAGGGCATTTTGGGAGATAAGTGCAAATTAATAAACTGCTCAAAAAAGCCAGTAGAACAAGCCACTAGTGGAAATGGGAAAATTGCCTCAGGCCATTGCAGGATGGTTTGAGGCCTGCATTCAGATTCTGGCCAAGGGCGGGAGCTTGAGGACATCCTTCAGCTAATTTGAATACATACCTTACCGGTTACCAAGGAGGAGCTACTACTCCCAGAAAGGAAGAGCAGGTCTTTTCCGACCCCCATTCCCCTTGGGAGATAAAACTGTAGCCCACCAGATACTCAGGCAGAGCCTCCTTGCTTGGCCGCTTGCATCTCTCACAAGTGTCCTATCCTAATAAATCTGTTTCTTGCCTATCACTTTGTCTCTTGCTGAATTTCTTCTGTGTGGAGGCATAAAGAACCTGAACCTCAGTGAGTCTAGACATAGGGCGTGTGCTAATTTAAAACGTGAGTTCAAGTCCCAGTCTGGGTTTGAACCCTGGCACTTGGGTTCACGTTCCGATCTGTGTTCTGGCTAGGTTCAGGCCGTTAATGCTGTCAGTTTCAGTTCTATTTTCCACATGTTTGCTAATCCTTTGGGCTTAACTGCAGTGCGGTTCCTTGCCAATAGGACTTGAAATGCTAAAAATCTATGGTATGCAGGAATGTCATAATTAATCAAGCTGTGGTTGATTGGGATGAAGTGCTAACTATATGCCCTGGGAGCCAAGTAGTTGCTGTACTTGACCGTTCTGGCAGTAATGACGACTTATTAGATATGGATGGATTCACTGGAACTCACGCCAGTGCCTACAAAGAGAAACTGACAAGATGAGGTCTGTTAACTCTCAGCTCAAATTAGTCTTGAGAACCAGAGCACTTCCATGAAAATCCTAAAAGAATCTCTATTTCTTGAAGTCACGAGGCTGATATTCCTGAAAATTAACCATAATTATCTTGTAGGTTGCTGACTTACCTTAACAGTTGAATCCACAGACTTGCCATGCTTTCCGTGTAAAAGACATAGGACTAACTGGTAAGGAATGTGAGAATGCCATCCTTAAATAGGGAATTGGAACCCAGATAAAACTGATAATCATGAAACACCCCCCTCCCCAAGTTGCTTTGGTCCTCTCTTACCAGTAGAAGCAACTTGCAATCCAGTGTCTGGAGATTAGCTTTTCTCTCATCGAAAACTCCGATAACAGCACCTGAAGCAGTACCCGAAAAGGTGTGCTAATTCTCAAGATCCACCAGAATCATCCTCTTGCCACCAGACTTATAACGAGGGTCGAACCTCAGCATGTTCCAGAGAACAAGTAGATACAAAGAGCCAGGAGGAAATAACTTACTATTAGTTTGCAAGGGCTGCCAAACCAAAACAACACAGAAATTTATTTGCTCACAGTTCTGGTGGTTAGAAGTCCAAGATCAAGGTGTCAGCAAGTTAGGTTTCTTCTAAGTCCTCTCTCCTAGGTGGCCACCTTCGCACTGTACCCTCACGTGGTCTTTCCTCAGTGTGTGAGCATCCTAGCTGTCTCTTTGTGTGTCTAAATTTCCCCCCACGTAAGGATACTAATCATAGTGGTCTAGGATCCATCTAACAGTCTCATTTTACTTAATCATTTCTTTAAAACCTTTATCTCCAAATACAATAACATTGTAACGTACTGAGGGGTTAGAATTTCAATATATGAATTGGTGGGGTGGGGGACACAATTCAGCATGTAATATTCACTGAAACAAGGGTTATGGGAGCAGAACGACACTGCTCTAACTGTATCTTTTGTATGGCTTTAACTTTTGGAACCATGTTTGTATAATCAAATCAACAAGAAAGGATTACATTTTAGCATTAACTTAAAAAGAAGCAGTTCCATAGTGGTGCAATGCAGCAGGTTAAGGATCTAGTGTTGTCACTGCAGTGACTCTGGTCGCTGCTGTGGTGTGGGTTCAATCCCTGGTTCGGGAACTTCCACATGCCACAGTGTAGCCAACAAAACAAAAAAATCAAACAGCATACAAACAAGAACAAATGAACCTAAAAGTATTTCAAATGAATAACAAAGCCACACTGAAGGAGGGGATTAAGGAATGAATCCAAGTAAATTTGAACACAGTATTTGGACTATGTACCCTTATTCTAAAGACAAAGAGAACTATAAACACCGAGCTTCATTTAGTAGGTTTGATAGCTACTATAACATAAGTTAACAATTCTAAACTTATTTTTGTGTATTCTAGAATTAAATAAATTAGTACATTTAATGAGAGGTTTTTAACTATTGGAGAAGGGAGATACAAATGTGGAATTGGATAAGACTAGAATGAGTATTGTAGTCCTATCACCCAAATCTTGGTTTCTTAATATTCCTTACAGCAAGATACCAGGTTCTTTAGAGAAGTGGTTAACTTCAGGCTGGAGCTAGCAGAGTAACTAGAAATAAGCCTGTAATATCTTGGTGTTCCAGAAAGTGAGGAAATGCTCAAAAAATCATGGGGAAAGTCAAAACACACAGAAGCCAGCTTGAGTAGGCTCTGACTGGCTAAATCTGGGACAATTTGAGTATCAGAAAAAATAGTAACAGATCATATAACACACTGAGTAAAATGAAAATGTACAAATTCATACTGAAATAACAAATGAATAAGTGAATGCTCTTCTTTACAGTGGAATGCCAACTAATTAATACAGACAAAATGATGGTGATTTAAAAATCCCACCATTTTGAGAATGTAAACTGGTACAACCACTATGGAAAACAGTATGTAGGTACCTAAGAAAACTATATATAGAACTACCATATGACCCATCAATCCCACTCTTGGGCATATTATCTGGACAAAACTTTCCTTGAAAAAGATACATGCACCTGCATGTTCACTGCAGCACTATTCACAATAGCCAAGACATGGAAACAACCTAAATGTCGGTCGACAGATGACTGGATTAAGATGTGAGATATATATATATATATAAATGGAATGCTACTCAGCCATAAAAAAGAACAAAATAATGCCATTTGCAGCAATATGGATGGAACTAGAGACTCTCCTACTAAGTGAAGTAAGTCAGAAAAAGAAAGACAAATATCATATGATTTCACTTATACTTGGAATCTAATATACAGCACAAATGAATCTTTCCACAGAAAAGAAAATCATGAACATGGAGAACAGACTTATGACTGCCAACAGAACAGACTTGCGGTTACACTGGGATAAAATGTAAATAACTGGTGAATCTGAGTAAAGAGGACCCAGGAATACTTTGTATTATTTATTCTAGTAAAAAAAAAAAAACTAAAGCTTGACCTCCACTTCAAACCAATTAAATCTTAGTGTTATTCTTGTCACCTTTTTTTTTTTTTTTTTTGTCTTTTTAGGGCCACAGCCTCAGCAAATGGAAGTTCCCAGGCTAGGGGTCAAATAGGAGCTGTAACTGCCAGCCTACACCACCACAGCCACAGCCACATCAGATCCAAGCAGCATCTTTGACCTACACCATAGCTCACAACAACGCCAGACCCTTAACCCACTGAGCGAGGCTAGGGATTGAACAGCATCCTCCAGGATACTAGTGGGGTTTGTTACCGCTGAGCCACAACAGGAACTCCTAATCTTTTTTTTTTTTTCTTTTTGTCTTTTTGCCTTATCTAGGGCTGCACCCGCGGCACATGGAGGTTCCCAGGCTAGGGGTCTAACAGGAGCTGTAGCTGCCGGGCTATACCACAGCCACAGCAACGGGGGATCCGAGCCGCGTCTGCAACCTACATCACAGCTCACGGCAACGCTGGATCCTTAACCCACTGAGCAAGGCCAGGGATCGAACCCTCAACCTCACGGTTCCTAGTCGGATTTGTTAACCACTGAGCCACGATGGGAACTCCAAATTTTTCTTTTTTCTTTTTTGTCTTTTAGGAACTCCTATTCTTGTCATCTTGTATGAGCTTAAGTCATTGATTTCAACTGATGATGTCCAGGCCACATCCCAGACCATTAAATCAGAATCGCCAGGGGTGGGGGACCCAATCATCACTAACCAAGGTTAAGAATGATCAGCTTACGTTAAATGAAATAATTAACCCTCTGTTTTATTTGTTGCAATTGCTTTTTCCACCTTATGCAGCCAAAAGTAACCTGACAGCAGTGGAAAAACAGGTTCTGTCAGAGAGAACCAGGAGAACGGTGAAGTAAGCCACTGTGAAGTTTAACTTGGAAATATTTATTGAAGTTTAAAATATTTGTATTCTATATTATATCCATAATTTCACTTTTAGAATATACCTTAAAGAAAGCTTGTACATAGATGTTCATTGGAGCACTGTTTGCCACAGTGATTAACTATATAAAATCTAAATCTTTAAAAACTAGAAAATGATTAGACATACCACAGTATTACAAAAAACGGCCTTACATGAAGCAATTAAAGTGAGGTAGCTCTATACTTATGTAAACAATTCTCCACACAGACTAAAAAGGCAAGCAATTACAATAACTACCAAGTGACTACTAACTGACACTAAGTAAATAGTCGGGTCCTGTTTGTTATAAGGGTTTTACATAAGCCAACTCAATCTTTGGACCAATCCTATAATGAAGTTTCTTTCCACATTTGCAGAATGCACTCATAATTCTTTTTATATAGAATTACTTTTAAGTGACAAAACATTACCACATACACTTTTATATGTGTATTCACTTAAATGCAATGAATAAAAGCAAAAAGAAAAAATAACTGATAACAGCATTACCTTTGGGTACTTTGGGTAGATATCTGGGATTAAGACTGTAGTTACATGGAACTTGAACCCCTTCATTAAGATTTAAATTATTTTTATAACAAAAATATACTTATCAATTATACATGTAATTATAATTTAACTAAAATAAAATTAAAAAAGGAAAAACACTAGCATTCAGCCTAAGGAAATGCTCATTGTTTATAACAGCAATAATTTGTAAGCAAATCACGTTCAAAAAAAGGGGCTTGATGAAATGGTAACATTATGAAGCCATTACAATTCATGGTAAAAATAAATGTGTAAAGACATGGACATTTGTTTAACATGTATTTTGACAAGATAAAGGCAGGATATAGGTCAGTAGCCATAGTATAATCACATTTAAAACAAAATTCTAAGTGTTCGCTCTAACAATTTGACAGCAGTTATCTTTTTTTTTCCCATTGCTTAATGAATTTTATTACAATTATAGGTGTACAAAAATTATCACAACTCAATTTGATAGCATTTCCATCCCAAACCCTCAGTGCATTCTCCCATCCCCCAGAATGTCTTATTTGGAAACCATAGGTTTTCCAAAGTCTGTGAGTCACTGTTCTGCAAAGAAGTTCATTGTGTCTTTTCAGTTTCCACATGTAAGCGGTAGCACTGGACGTTGCTGTCTAATTGTCTGACTGGTTTCACTTCGCATGATAATTTCTAGGTCCATCCATGTTGCTATAAATGTTGTTATTTAGTTCCTTTTAATGGTTGAGTAATATTCCATTGTGTGTATGTACCGTATCTTCCCTAACCACTCCTCTGTTGATGGGCATTTAGGTTGTTTCCATGACTTGGCTATTGCATAGAGTGCTACAATGAACACTGGAGTACATGTGTCTTTTCGAGTCATGGTTTCCTCTGGACAGATGCCCAAGAGTGGGATTTGACAGCAGTTATCTTTAATTGATAGGATTACAGATGACCTTTGTTATATATTTGTACTTCTCTACATTTTTTAATTTTGTTGCAATAAATAATTTTTTGGTAATGAAAGGAATAAAGAATACAGCTATCTTCAGGAAAGTGACATATTTGACAGGTATTCAAAGATTTTTTTTGTCTTTTTTTTCCTTTTTTTTTTTTGTCATTTTTGGGGCCGCACCCACAGCATGTGGAGGTTCCCAGGCTAGGGGTCTAATTGGAGCTGTAGCTGCCGGCCTGCGCCACAGCCACTGCAACGCATGATCCGAGCTGCATCTGCAACCTACACCACAGCTCACGGCAACGCCGGATCGTTAACCCACTGAGCAAGGTCAGGGATCGAACCCACAACCTCATGGTTCCTAGTCGGATTCGTTAACCACTGAGCCAGGATGGGAACTCCTATTCAAAGATTTTTTTTAAAAGAAACGATCTGAACACAACACTGATAATTAATATAGAGACATAAATTTTAAAAATTCAAATAGATAATACAAACTATGTAAATAATATAATAAGTAGGCAGTGCATAAAGGAATATTATTCAGCCACTAAAAATAATGAAATATTGCCATTTGTAATCACATGGATGGACCATGTATTACTGCTAAGTGAAATAAGTCAGTCTGAGAAAGACAAATACCACATGATCTCACTTATATGTGGAATTTACACAAACTAACAAAAACCAAGCTCATAGATACAGAGAACAGACTGTTGGTTGCCAGAGATGGGGGTGGGTGAAATGGATAAAGTGGGTTGAAAGGTACAAACTTCCAGTTATAAAATAGTTAAGTCTTAGGGATATAATGTATAGCATGGTGACTAGAGTTAATAATACTGCACTGCATATTTGAAAGTTGCTAAAATAGTAAATCTTAAATGCCTTCACAAGAAAAAAAATTTTTTAACTATGTATGGTGATGGATGTTGACTGGACTTATAATGACCATTTTGAAATATAGTTGATCCTTGAACACCATGGGTTTGAACTGCATGGTTCCACTTATTTGTGAATTTTTTTCAGTAGTAAATACTAAAATACTACAGAATCTGAGATTGGTTAAATCTGAGAATTTGGATACAGAGGAACTACGGATATGGAGGGCCGACTCTAAGTTATATGCAGATTTTTTAATGCACAGTAGGTGCTCCTAACTCCCACATTAAGGGTCAACTGTATACACAAATACTGAACCATTATTTTGTACACCTGAAACAAATATAATGTCATACGCCAATTATACCTCAGCGTTTAAAGAAAGATCCCTTGGCACCTACCAAAAGACTTTTATGTAAGTGTTTTATCCTGTAATTGATAGAGACGTCCCAAGAATGGGAAGTAAAGGAGAAAGGTAGCTAACATTTACTGAACTTCTGATGTGTACCAAGACGTCTACACATCTCATTTCATTCTCAACAACACTGAGAATGAGAAGTTCTCATTTCCAGGTTAAATAGCTCACGGGTGGTGTAGCTGAGATTAGAAGCCACACTTGATACAGGAGCCCATAATTTTTACCCCACATTAGAGAGACTAGTGTAGGTGAAATAATCTGAGGGGTGATTTGTTTCCTTTTTTTTTTTTTGAAAGAGCTAATATGTAATCTGAAGGGTTAGTGAGAATAGATGGCAAAGAGGCAGAGGCATAGTGGTGACAGAGGATAGTGGTGGAGGGTGGCTAGGAAAGAGGAGAAGTGGAAAGGGCAGCTAAAAAATAAATATAATATAGTGAGATGAGTTAAAGGTACTATATAAAACAGATTGATTGGACCAGAATGTTATTAAAATTAAAATATAGACAGTAAATTATCTACATCTGTATTTAAGTCTATATCTCATTTTTATATCTCTCCCACTTCTAAAAATGATGTATTTAAGGACACTAAGGATAAAAGAAAAAATTTAAAATCATACACAAAGGTCATACATCATAGATACTCAACATCAAAAACTCAAGTTAAGGTTATTACTACAATTGATCGTTATCTGCAGTGTTCAAATTCCTGGAAAATTGCTATGGGTAAGTACTATGTACAATGCATTAAATGATTCCTATTTGCCAAGGACTATTTTTAGGTGATAAGCAAGTCCTTGCTGAGAAACAGGAAGAAAGGATAATATCAACTGAGAGGATATTATTAGAAGGTTTCCCAAATTTCTACTCACATAATTACAGATACAATGCAATTTAATCAAAATCCCAGAGGATGTTTCAGTGGAACCAAGCTATTTTTAAATTTTATGTGGATATGCAAAGGAACACAAACAGCTGAGACACTCTTAAGGAAGAAGAAGGTAAGAGGACTTGCTCCAAATATTATAAAGTCACAATGAATAAGACAGTATAGTATCGCTGCAAGGAAAGACAAATAGAACAATGGAACAAAATGTAAAGCCCAGAAACAGATGTAGACATAACGGTCACTTGATTTTTGACTACAGTGTCACTGCAAATCAGTGTAGAAAAGACGAACTTTTCAGTAAATGATACTGGAGTAACTGGATACCCACATGGGGAACAATATGAAATTGAATTCCTACTCTATACAAATCAATTCCAGGTAGTGTAAAGACATAAATGTTAAAGCTAAAAACTAGGAAGCTTTTAGAAGAGAATACAAGAAAATCTTCATTACCTCAAGGTAAAAGAAAATTTCTTAAACAAGCACTAACTATTGAAAAAGATTCCACTGCATTAAAATTCAAAACCTCTATTCACCAGAAGGCATCAGCATGAAAAACCAAGCAGGAGGAGAAGATAATATTTGTCATATGTGCGACTGACAGTAAATAACCTATAGAAGATACATTTATGTATATATTATATATATATTTATAGTCAACAGCCATAAATCAGAGAAAAAAACAATTAAAAATTGGCAAAAATTTGAAAAGCATTTTACAAAAGAAGATATCCTGGTGGGCAAGAATTGGTGTTCAATTTCATTGATAATAAGGGCATATCAATTAAATGTGATAACACTAGATGTCTATCAAATTAGCAAAAATTTAAAGTGTGATGATGCCAAGAGCTGGCATGACTATGCAACAAAAGGAACCTTTGTAAATTACTGATACGAGTAAAAAGTTGCACGGTATCTTTAGACAACGCTTTGGCATAGAAAAACTGAAGATGCATGAACACTAGCCCTCAACAATTTACTAGCAATTTTAGTATACAGACTAAAGAAATTCAAGCACATGTACCAAAATATGTGCACAAAATAGTCACAGTCACATTGCTTGAAATAGCCAAAAACTGGAAGCAAGTAAAATGTCTATGAAGAATAGATTAGTAAATTGATATTATCATGCAATGAGATAGTGTATATATATATATATATATATATATATAGACACATATATAGCAATGGCAAAAATGAACTGTAGTTATAGAAATACAGATGAAGCTCACAAACATTTTTAATGAAAAGACACAAAAGAATATCTATTCATACCAAGATAGAAAACAGACAAAAACTGAATTATGTGGTTTTGGAATTCATACCAAAGTTCTAATGAAAGACAAATGGTTGTCATCAGAAGAGCCTCCAGGTTATGGAGGCTTATAAGCAGGCTGCTTTGGAGATGGCTGTATTCTTTTACTTGACCTGGGTATTCCTTACATGAGTCTTTTTTTTTCTTTGCAGCCTCTCTTTCCGTGAGTCCTTACATTACTTGTTAAACTGCACAATGGGTATTAAATGGCATGTATGTATCTAATTTGAAATTTAAAAAATAAGCCATAGACATTCAAATAAATATGCACCTCTAAAAATGCTTCAAATATTATGTGGGAAAAATATTTAAATACAATTTTATGTGAAAACAAAGGCTATAAAATGGTAAATGCTGAATAAATTCAATTTTTTAAAATCACATTTTATATATGTACATAAAACATGCTGAGAAAAAAATATCAAAACGTTGCCATTAGTTTCAGCTGGGAATTTAAATTTTCTTCATTGGGGATTGCCACACTTTTGAAATTATTTAAAACAATCATGTTTTAATTTTACAAAAAAAGGAAATAATGGCTTGTTTTTTAAATAAGACAGCTTAAGAAAAAATTAAACCATTTGACAAATTAGGAAGAGAAAGTCAGGTTCATGTGTGAATAGGGGTTTGATGCAAATCACATTTCTCAAAGGAAAAATTCCGGGGATTAGATCATCTGATAGGCAAGAATTTTCAAGAGGAGGAAAGCAAGTCACATACTGACAAAGAAAAGAGGATTTCAAGAAACGGCAAACTACCTTGAAGGTGCCTTGTGGATGTTCGACAGCCATTCTTTACTTCACTCTGGAAGATTCTATTCAAGCAGAGAGCAGAGCTGGGGAGGGAGAAAGGAGTCAGGAAAAACCAGGCTCTTCTGAGAGCACAAGTCAAATTACCGCCCACCACCTACAGATGTAGGTCAGACAAAGCTTGGACGTCCTACTCAATATCACCATTACAGACAAGAGCAGGGTCATTTGCAGTTCTGGGCTGAATCTGTCCCTGAGCTAACAAAGGTCTCTTGGGAACAGAGCGCTGGAGTCATAGAGGCAGAGACAAAGGCGCCCCACACCTACAGTGCTATATGGATACATAATCATACAAACTCACACTACGAGGACACAGGCACCTCAGACCTCCAACACAATGGGTTGCAGACAGCCACACAATTACACCCACCACAGGGACAGTCAGTCAATAGCAGAGTCACAGTCACATTTTCTCACATACCCAGTGACACACATCACGGGGACACAATGGCAACAAATTCACATGCATCCTACCACCGACAATCAATCTCTCTCCCTCTCACACACACACACACACCTCAAGGGGAAATAGCCATAAATCTCACAGTTAGGGCTTCCCACACCCATGGTTCAGCAAATGATCATAAGCGCACACACACACACACACACACACACACACACCCCAAAAGGATATACAGTTTTACAAACGTTGTCAAGGAACATCACACGCACAGTGTCACACCCAGTCATACAATTAAATCCCCGACCGCACATGCACAATCAAAACGGCAAATCAAGCCTGCTTCCCCGCCCTCAGAGTTGGGTACGCGGCCATACAGACACAAAGACACAATCACAGACATATGCTCTTCACAGTCTCCCCTTCTCAACTGGCTCCCGTAGAGGTCAGAGGTTCCAGACAGGCCCGGTCCCAACCCCAGGCTCCAGGACATCTCACCTACTATTCTTCTGGTCTGGTCAGCACCGCTCCACTCTACTTAAAAAAAAATTGAGCCTAGCAGCTCCCACAGAACCCCGAAGCCATTTCCCTCAACCCGCCAGAACGCCCCGCCCACTCTCAGGAGACGGTATAGTTCTCGCGGGAGGGGGCATTAGCCCTAGAGGCCTCTGGGAGATGTAGTCCAGAAAGCGACGGGCTAAAAGCTATACCCAGTTCATCCGATTCCCTCAGTGGTTAGGAGCCTGGATCTGCAGCGCACGGGAGGCTCCCCCGAGGCTTAGCCGAAAAGGACTCCCTCGACCAAACTTTAGTCAAGCTCATTTGGGCCTGTCTCTTGACTTAAGACCTCGTCCTTGATCTGCTGACCCCAGTTCAGCAGGAATCCCCCTACTGGATACTTAACCAAGTTCCTCTTAATAATTTCCATCCACTCCATCACCCTGCCCATTGGCTATTAATCCCCAGTTACTGTTATAGACCAAGTTGGGTTCAGTATCTCTTCCCTATCGCCATGGTGTTTAACAAAGTCTTCCTTAACTGCTTGTTTGCTGCAATTTTCACACAGCCCGCCCTCAGTATGGTTCTCTCAGGTTTTGGCCACTCATCCTGCAACATATTAGGCCCCATGGCCTCCTGGGATATGTAGTCCAGGACTTTGCCCGTGGCTAGATGGATTGCGTTCCCTAGGCGCTGCGGCGGGGCCTAATCTTTGTTAAATAAATGCTCAAGAAGCTGCTTAGAATTATGCTTTGCCCCGAGAACACGCAGATGCTCTCTGGGCACGTTACCGTGGAACGTGCTGGGGAGCCAGAAGAGCAAACCCGAACGTGAGACCTGAGTGACTGTGACCAAAGCAGCTTAGGGAGTTAGAAGGGGAGGAACCCACAGCTCAGTCACGTATGTGAGGGTGGGCAAAGGAGGGCCCAAGTGTGTGAGAGACCGTTATGAGATTGCGTGTGTGACTACATTTAGGTGTTAGTTGAATGAACGAGAGACAGTATGTGAGTAAAACTGATGGGTGTGACAGAGAGAGGTGGGATCAAGATTCTGAGTGGCTTTGTGAGGATGGAGGTTCATATTGTGCACGTGCGTGTTTGGGAGTTATTGTGTGTGTGTTGTAGAATTCCCAGAAATTACCTCAGAAGACACTTGAGGAAAATGGAGAACAGCCCTATGAACACCGGCGGGTCCACAGGGAATCGCTTCCCAATCATGGACCCCCAACAAAAAGAGAGAGATACATTTATAATGCTTGCTGACGTATCTAACATGCTGCATTAACTTTTAATTATGTGCAGGATACAGGAAGATGTATAGCTGTGTAAAATGCTTTACATTGTTACTTTGATGATTAACCTCAAATACAACCCAGCCGTTTTAGTATATCCTTAGAACAATGGGGCCAGGAGTTTCTTAAGTCCTAATGACTTTGTTTTTCTCAGAGCCCTCCTATGCGTCACCTTAAGTTCACCAAGATGGACAGTGGTGGCAAGATGGCTCTGCTCTTGTCAAGATCCCTATTTTCTTTTTCCACACCCCTACATGTGTGTGTTAGGGCAAGATTATGTGTGGATCTGTGTGTGTGTCAGAATGTGAATGTAAGTCACTGCATGGGTGGCTGAGATAGTGGAGGAATCTGAATCCTCTCAGCTTTCATTTCTTCAAATTGTAATAATAAAAGCATGTCAGAGTTCCCACCATGGCCAGTGGGTTAAGAATCCGGCTGCAGTGGCTGCAGTCACTGTGGGAAGTGCAAGTTGGATTCCCTACTGTTGCAGTGGGTTAAAAGGTTCCAGTGCTGCCTGCAGCTGAATGGGAGGTTGCAGCTCTGGTTCTGTAGCTCGGATTCGATCTGTGACCAGGAACTTCCATATTCCAAGGATGCAGACACCAAATAAATAAATATATATAAATCATGTGTCCACATCCTAACCTCCAAGACCTGTGAAGGTGACCTTATTTGGAAAAAAGGGTGTTTAGAGATGCAATTAAGGATGAGAGTTCCTGCTGTGGCTCAGCGGAAATGAACCCAACTAGTATCCATGAGGACTTGGGTTCGATCCCTGGCCTTGCTCATTGGTTAAGGACCCAGTGTTGCTTTGAGCTGTAGTGTAGATCCCAGATGCAGCTCAGATCCCATGTTGCTGTGGCTGTGGTGCAGACCGGCAGCTGCAGCTCCAATTTGACCCCCAGCCTGGGAATTTCCATATGCTGCAGGTTCAGTCCTAAAAAGACCAAAAAAAAAGAAAAAAGTTAAGGATCTCTAGGTGAGATTATCCTGGATTATCTGTCACCTAAATCCACTTCAAATGGAAGATGAGAAGACATAGATAGAAGAAGGCAATGTGAGGACAGTAGACATTGAAGTCATGCTGCAACAAACTAAGAACACCTAAGCCTAGTTCCGATTGTTGCTTTGTGTTTTGAGAGTGTCCTGATTTTTCTTACCTTTTCATATGCCTAGTAACTTTTGCCGATGTTTAAAGGCAGACATTTTGTTTAGGACAGTGATTGGGTCACTTTGCTGTACAACAGAAATTGAAGAAACACTGTAAATCAACTATACTTTAATGAAAAAAATAAGCATAACAGCTTTGTAGCAAAACAAAACCAAACCAAAAAACCCAACTCCAATTCTAGAAGATCTCTTCCAGAAACATAGGATCACTTATGAATCCAGTACTAACTTGATACCAAAAGTCAGAATTCACTCTATGGAGCCAGTATGGACTTGACACCAAAATGAGACAGACAGTCCAAAAAGAGAAAACTACCAACCAATATTTCTCTTGAATATAACTGCAAACTTCTTAGCAAAATACTAATAGAATTTAGCAGCATACAATGAATTATATTCACCATGCCAAGGAGGGTTCATTCCATACATGCAAAGCTGGTTCAATATTTGAAAATCAGTCAATTAATCTACCATATTAACAGACTAAAAAAGAAAATAACTTGATCATATCAATTGATGTAGAAAATGTAGTTGACAAAATTCATAATCTATTCATGAATTTAAAAAAACTCAGAAACTAGGTATAATTGGGGAACTTCCTCAACTTGACAGAGTATCTACAACAAGTTTACAGTTAACATCATATGTAATGGGGAATGGCTGAATGCTTCACCCCTAAGATTAGGAGCAAGGCGTTCACTCTCTCCACTGCTACTCAAAATAGCTCTGTATGTTCTACCCAGTGAAATAAGGCACAATAGGAATTAAAATGTTTACAGCACAGAAAGGAATGCCTAAAATTGTCCCCTTTTTTGCAGGTGACATTATGGTTTATTTAGAAAATCCCAGGGAATCTACTATATACAAATTTCTAGAAATAAGTGAGTTTAGCAAGGTCACAGCTTACTAGACCACTTGCAAAACCAAGTGTATTTCTATTAGTAGCAATGAACACAAGGAAACAAAAATACAATACCATTTACAATTGTGTCAAGAATTAACTACTTAGATACAAATCAAGCAAAACAAATAACAGAACTTATATTACAGACAAATATAAAACACTGATAAGAAATCTAAGAATCTAGGCGCTCCCACTGTGGCACAATGGAAATGAATCTGACTAGTATCCATGAGGATGCAGGTTTGATCCCTGACCTTGCTCAGTGAGTTGGGGATCTGGTGTTGCCGTGAGCTGTGGTGTAGGTCGAAGAGGTGGCTTGGGTCCCGCACTGCTGTGGCAGTGGCTGTGGCCAGCAGCTGCAGCTCCATTTCGACCCCTAGTCTGGAACTTCCATATGCCGCGGGTGCAGCCCTAAAAAAAAGCAAAAAAAAAGGTCTAAGACTCTAAATAAGTAGATATTCTTTGTTCAGAAATTGGAAGTATAGTATAAATGTCAGCTCTCCCCAACCTCGTACAGGTTTGATTTTTTTTGGCCAGGTACTGAACCCACACCACAGCTTCAGCAACACCGGATCCTTTACCTGCTACACCACATGAAAACTTCCTCAATATGATTTTTTTATATAATATCTTAAAATTTATTTGGAAAAACAAACTAAAATAGCTAATACAATTCTGAAAAAGAAGAATTAAGTGGTAGGACTCCCTAAACCCAATTTTAAGGCTAATTACATAGCTATTGTAATCTACTGTATGATATTGGCAGGGGTTGGAAATATAAGTCAATGGAAAAGAACAGAGGATAAACAAATAGCCCAGAAATTTTTTAGTACCGCACCCTTGGCACATGGAAATTCCCAGGCTAGGGGTCGAATCAGAGCTACAGCTGCTGGCCAATGCCACAGCCACAGCAGTGAAGGCTCTGAGCCGCATCTGCGACCTACACCGCAGCTCACAGCAACATCAGATCCCTGACCCATTGTGCAAGCCCAGGATCCAACCCGCATCCTCATGGATCCTAGTCAGGTTTGTTAACTGCTGAGCCACGAAGGAAACTCCCAGGCCTGGATTTTTGACAAAGATATAACTCATTACAATGGAAGATGGACAGTCTTTCAACAAATGGTGCTGCAGCATTTCAATACCCACAGGCAAAATAATCTACCTAAAAATCATACTATATATAAAATTAAGCTTATAATGGTTAATAGATTTAAACTGTAAACTGTAAAAGTATAAAACCCGAGAACATAAAACAAGGTATTTCTGGCCTAATTATTGGTAGCAACACAACGTCACATGACAACAAAAGCATTATCATAAAAGAAATATTGGATAAATTAGACATCAAAATATAACACTTTTTGCTCTGCTAAAACTTGTTAGCGGATGAAGAGACATGTAACAGACTGGAACAAAATATCTGCATATGAACTAGATAATCCAACAGAGGACTCATAAGTAGAACATTAAAGCACTGAAAACACAACCGCTAAAAAAAAAAAACATTTAAAAAAAGGGCATAAGCTGAAGAGATACTTCACCACCGAGATTTTGGGGGGGGTGACTTTTGTCGTTTTAGGGCCACAACTGCAGCATGTGGAGGTTCCCAGGCTATGGTTCTAATCAGAGCTGCAGCTGCCAGCCTATGCCAGAGCCACAGCAACGCCAGATCCGAGTTGTGTCTGCAACCTACACCACAGCTCATGGCAACTCCGGATCGTTAACCCACTGAGCAATGCCAGGGATCAAACTGGCAACCTCATGGTTCCTGGTCGGATTCGTTCGTTTCTGCTGCACCACGATGGGAACTCCCTGACCATGTATTCTTTTTTTTTTGTCTTTTGTCTTTTTGCCTTATCTAGGGCCGCACCTACGGCATACGGAGGTTCCCAGGCTAGGGGTCTAACAGCTGTAGCTGCCGGCCTTCGCCACAGCCACAGTTACCCGGGATCCAAGCCACGTCTGCAACCTACACCACAGCTCACGGCAATGCCAGATCCTTAACCCACTGAGCAAGGCCAGGGATCGAACCCGCAACCTCATGGTTCCTAGTCAGATTCATTAACCACTGAGCCACGACGGGAACTCCTGACCATGTATTCTTAAACAAGTTAGTTTTGGGGGTCAATTTCATCATCTTACTTTGAAATGAAGACAATAATTTAGGTCTAAGTAAAATACAATGAACAGGTTTTAAACACACACTTTGAAGACCCAGAGGGAGAAAAGAGAGAGAATGGGAGAGAAGAATATTTGAAAAAGATATTAGCTGAAAAATTTCCCAAACTAAATCCATCAGCCATGGTTCAAAGAAACTCTCAAAAGTCTAGAAGAATAAATACAAAGAAAACTCTGTTGAAAATCAAAGAAAAAGGAAATTATACACAGTAGTGAGAAGTAACAGGACTGAGAGCTGATCTCTCTAAAACAGGTAAAGGCACAACAACTGATCTCTCAATATGCCAAAATAAATGTCAAACCAGAGAGCTACACTACGTAAAAACAGCTTTCAAAGAAGTGCACTGGGCATTACTCTAGAAATGGGTTTGCCTTATCTGACTATAACTCCACAATACTGAATGTATTGTTCATCATCATACTATCCCCCTCAACTCAGTTTGACTATGGAACTTACTGAACAGGAAAAGAAGTGAATCGATGAGCTAAAACCCATGAATTCACTAGGTTTATATACACACCTCCCAGAATTAACTGACATTATACAATGGTGGATAAAACTACTGAATAACTGATTACGTTGTCAGCTAAGAGGAACACCATGTGATGCTAGGGTACTGTCCTATAAAATGTATTTATCCTGAACCAGAGATTAGTACATGGTACCATTTCTCCAGTAACCTTATATATACATGGATATATTCAGGAACCAAGAGTAGAAGGAAGTTAGATTAGATACTCTGTGTCTCACCACAATTTTTGTTCCTATCACTAAAATATTGGGTTATGCTAGTTTAGAGACCTTACTGGTATTCTGATAAAACTGAAATTCTCAGTCTCTATTCCTAGCCAGAAAAAAACAGAATATACAGACCTCTTGCACTTTCTGATATAAGCAGAAGCTAGCATCTGTGGAAGATGTGCCAGACTGTCACCATCCTGTGTCAGCAATAATGAGGCAGCTTCATCACACAGTCTGTGGAAATGTGCTAAGGCTGTATGTTTTGAGCAGAATGCTGACTACCAATCTTCCATAGGAATAATCTGCCAAGGTTTTCCTCCCAGCCGAAGGACAACTTCAGATGCTGTGTGTAAACGGACCTTGTCTACCACTCTGATGTCACAGTGAACTAAGTCAACTAGGAACTTGCTTTATTTTTTATTATTATTATTATTTTTTGCTTTTTGTCATTTTAGGGCCGCACCCGCGGCATGTGGAGGTTCCCAGGCTAGGGGTGTACTCAGAGTTGTAGCCACTGGCCTAAGCTGCAGCCACAGCAATGCAGGATCCGAGCCGCGTCTGCAACCTACACCACAGCTCACGGCAATGCCGGATCATTAACCCACTGAGCAAGGGCAGGGATCGAACCCACAACCTCATGGTTACTAGTTGGATTTGTTAACCACTGCGCCATGACGGGAACTCCAGGAACTTGCTTTAAATGGGAGTCAGAGTCTCATAAAATAAAACCCCAAATATCCCATATAATTTTTTTTTAAAGCCACACTTGTGGTAAATGGAGCTTCCAAGGCTAAGAGCTAAATCAGAGCAAAAGCTGCCAGCCTATGCCACAGCCACAGCAGTAGTGGATCTGAGCCACATTTGTGACCTACACTGCAGCTTGAGGCAATGCCAGATCCTTAACCCAGTAAGCGAGGCCAGGGATAGAACCCAAATCCTCACAGAGGCTGCGTCTGGCTCTTAACCCTCTGAGCCACAATGGCAAGTCCTGGGATACGATAATGACACACACACACACACACACACCCCAAGACAAGAACATGTGAAAATCGCAAAGCTAATGACAAAACATAATCATGTCAACAGGAAGTTAACAGATATCGGAATTATCTGATACGGATTTTTAACTATGAAAACCATCTAAGATGAAGCATCTGATAATGATTAAAGTACTTAAATTTATAATTTCAACCTTCAGAAGAAATCTTTAGGTTTAGGCTTCTATCAGTCAGAGTTCTTCAGAAAAAGAGTACCAATAGGATATAAAACATCTGTTATGAGGAATTAGCTTATAGGGTTACAGAGAAATCCCATAACGTGCAATCTGCAAAATGGAGACCAGAAAAGCCACTGGTATAATTCAGTCAGAGTCCAAAGGCCTGAGAATCAAGAGAAGCCAATGAGGTAAATCCCAGTCTGAAGGCAGCAGGAGGCGAGGTGAGATGAGATGACCCAGCTCAAGCAACGAGGCAGAAATCTGGGGAGGGGAGAATTCCTCCTTCCTCTGCCTTTTTGTTCTATTCAGGCCTTCAATGGACTGGGCAATGCATCCCCAATGAAGAGGATGACCTACTTTACCAAGTCTGCTCATTCAGATACTGATTTTATCTGGAAACACCCTCACAGACAGACCCAGAAATAATGTTTAGACAGGTATCTGGGTATCCTCTGTTGATCCAGTGAAGGTGACACACAAATTTATCTATTACAAACCCACTTGTGTCAATTCGGCCCTCACACTGCTCTCCTTAAACCACATCTAATCTCCGGATAAAAACAATAACAAGGTCACAATTTCACCTAACATGATATAGCTACCCTGGGTATAACTGAACACACCTTTTCCCTGGAAGAGGATAAAAGTCCTTGGATGTTCTTTGCTCTTCTTCCAAGAGTTTAGTTCACTGTGACATTGGAGTGGTACACCCAGCATCTGAATTTGTCCATCAGCTGGGAGGGAAACCTAGAAAACCCTGTAACTCAAAATACTATGATGTAAAATTAACAGTACGTAAATACCAGATCATGAAGTCAATACTTGAACACTATGATGTACAATTACACGATAAGGGAACAAGACAAATACAAGGATAAGCATAAACATTCATAAGAAAACAAGGCGGGATACTCATGACAATTAACAGTCCTCATTTCTGTAACTATTGGTCATGCTTCTTTCCCGGGTGGGTGGGTGGAGGGGTTGTGTGACACAAATTATCACCCTTAAAGGGTCTGGGTAGTTAGTAGTCTTGCCTGGATTGGGTAGTTTTTTCCACTGACCTCAGTCACAGGGCCATGCCCTGTGTGATCTCCTATATTCTAGACACACTCTTGCTTACCTCCATGGTGGGGCAGCAGTCCAGTTTCCCCTGTAGTTAGGATCGGTCATCCCAGCCCACACCGCAACTCTGTTTTTTGCCTTCTGATTTAGAGTTAAGAGGCCAAAGTGGTCAGGTGGCCATCCAAACTTACGGTTCACTGGAATCACTGCTGTGCCATCTGGTGGAAGCTGTCTTCCCTTAGGAACTAAGACCTTTAACCCAGCAGAGCACAAAATCTTGGGAACAGGAAGCAAAAATTTTAACAGTGGGTCACTAGGGGGAATAGTGTTACCACTGCCATTTCCATTTGTAAAGGAAAAGTTACAGTTCTTTGCTATGTGTTTCTTTCAGGTGTGTCTTCTTTACTGCTCACAGAACAATTCTAACACTTCTGGTCACCAAATGGTAAGGGGCAGCATGGGGGGTGGCAGCTGAAGAGGGAGCGCCCCACAAATTAATTCTGTGTAAGACCAGCTGAGAGTCCTACTGTTTAACTCAGTTCTAACACTATTTGCCTGGAGAGTGTCACAAACAGGCTAAGGGATCACAAGATTGCTCACTTCAGATGCCAATTTCAAGTAGTAGGTCCCATGTTATCTACAACTTCTGATTTGGCTACAAAAACTGAGGAGGTCGAGGTTCCCACAACCCCCTCCTCAGGTTCAAGTACTTTGTTAGAGCAGCTCACAGAACTCAGGTAAACACTTAATATTTGCCAGTTTACTAAGGGATATGATAAAGGATACAGATGAACAGTCACATGAAGAGAAACATAGAGAGTCCCAAGCACAGAAGCTTCTGTCCTCATGGAATGTGGGTGTCACCCTCCCATTGTGGATGTGTTCACCAACCTAGAAGTACTTCAAACCCTGTACTTTTGGGATTTTTAGGTTGGCTTCGTCTTGGAGGCATGATGGATCACTAACACCATTTCCAGCCCTTCTCCCTTCTCAAGAGAAAGGTAGGCAGGACTGAAAAGCCCAAGCTTCTTTCAAATCATGCCTTATTCTTTCTGCAGCCCAGCCCACATCTTGGAATTGTCAAGGAGTCCGCCCAAAGTTGCCTCATTATAATAGAAGATAACCTCATTCCCCAGGAGATTACACAGGTTTTAGGAGCTCTAGGCCAGGAACCAGAGGCAGAGACCAGTATCTATATACAGTTGACCCTTGAATGGGTTTGAACTGAAAGGGTCCACCTATGCATTGATTTTTTTTCAAATAAATACCACAGTACTACACAATCCAAGGTTGGTTGAATTCACAGATGTGGAAATGCAGATACAGAGGGCCAACTGTAAAGCATATTTTCAACTACATGAGGTGTCAACAGTCCTATACCCTGGGTTGTTCAAGGGTCGACTGCATTGTGTTATTTTACGCCATGCCTTGACTCCTCTATCCATGGATCCTGGCTGTTTGAGTAACTGCCCCATACTGGATGCTGATTCAGCACATATACAGCCTTCTGGAGAATCTAGCCTCAGCCTGCAAGGTATTGTCACCAGCGGGTTCTGTAACTGAGTCTTCAAAAGGTCATTCCATTACTCCATCAAGCCAGCTGCTTCAGGATGGTGCAGAGCATGTTAAGATCAATGAATCCCATGAGCATGGACCCACTGCTGCACTTATTTTACTGTGCAGTGAGTTTCTGGATCAGAAGCAACACTGTGTGGAAAACCATCACAGTGGATAAGGCATCTGTAAGTCCATAAGTGGTGGTTTTGACAGAAACACTGCATGCAGGGAAGCAAATCCATATCCAGAGTAAGTCTCTATTTTAGTAAGGACAAAATGCTGCTTGTACCATGATGGAAGTGATTTGGTGTAATCAACCTGTCACCAGGTAGCCAGCGCAACACCCCTCAGGGAACACTGCTATATTGTGGGTTCAGTGTTTGTCTCTGCTGCTGGCAGATTGAATACCCAGCAGTGGCCACAGTCAGGTGAGCCCTGGTGAGTGAAAGTCCGTGTTGCTGAGCCCACGCATAATGTCCATCCCTGCCACTGTGACCACTCTGTTCATAATCTGCAGAACAGACCCACCTACCCACTGATTATTAAAATCCTCTGGTGAGAGCATCCTTTAGTAGATATTTATATGCCACACAAATAACATCAAATGTTTTGCCCAGAGAGGGTTAGCTACATATTTCTTCCTCAGATTTCCTTGTCACCAAATTTCCAGTCATGTTCCTTCCAGCATTATCACACATTTCCACACTTGTCCTCTGGATTTCTATCTACATAAATTAGAAAATAAAGTAGTTCTTTTGCAGTGTACCACACCTCCTCATGGGTCACACGTTGTACCTCATAAGTCAGCTGGGACTTGAGTCTAGTGGTAGGCCCAGAAATAAAGCGGGGTGGTGGGGATGGTTTCTGAGGAGACTCAGTCAGCACTGTCTTGTATGGACACCACCTCAGGGGAGATCACTACAGTTTCTTCAGGCAATACAGGGTTAAGCCCCTCAGATGGAGGTGAAAATGCTGATGTCACTGTGGGTGGGGATGCCACTTTTACTGATGAAGAAGGCTCTGAACTCAGGAGCTCAGTGTCACCAGCTTCATCCAGGACTTCCCACATGTCCACATACCAAGAGAATGGTATTCTTTCTCAATCAATGCCTTCACCTTAACAGTATTTTAACACTATTTATTCAGCTAAGAATTTTCCAGTTCTTTAGAGTCTGCTTCAAAAAGTCCATCTTTGTCAATTCTGCCTTCTTGCATTTTATTATAATCAGGTAGGAGGAGCCAAGTCACACCTTTAATTCCATTGCTCAGAAATTCTGCTTTCCACAAAGCACTAGAACAGGAGCCAATTGTTTTGCCATTTTATAAAAAGAGCTGCCTTTACTCCAGTTTCCAATGACATGTTCCTTATTTTCATCTGCGATGCATCAGAATGGTACCGTCCATATTTCCGTCAACATTTTGTTCATGATTCTCTAAGAAAACTGAGGTTTTCTTCCTTCCTTCCTTTTTGCTTTTTTGGGCCGCACCTGTGGCATATGGAAGTTCCCAGGCTAGGGTTCGAATTTGAGCTGCAGCTGCCAGCTTACACCACAGCAACTCAGGATCCAAGCCACATCTACAGCCTACACCACAGCTCATACCAATGCCAGATCCTTAACCCACTGAATGAGGCCAGGGATCGAACCCACATCCTTATGGATCCCAGTCAGGATTGTTAACTGCTGAGCCATGAAGGGAACTCCTAATACTGAGGTTTTCTCTTCAGTTCTCCTCTTTTCCCAGATTTCATCAAAATCATCTTTAACATCTGTTATTTTTTTTCCATGCATGCCAAAACTTCTCAGCCTTTATTCACTCACTATTCAGTTCTCAAGCCTCTTCCATGCTTTTAGTTATTTGTTACATTAGCATCCCACTTCTGGTACCTATTTCTCTTATTCATCTTGGGCTGCAGTAACTCAGTACCCCAAATTGGGTGGCTTATAAACAAAGTTACTTCTCTTGAGTCTGGAGGCTGGAAGTCTAACATCAGGGTGCCAGCCTAGTCAGTTTTTGGTGAGAAACATCTTCCACATTTAAGAATGCCATCTTCTCGTTGTATCCTCACATAGCAGAGGATGTGAGGGTGAGAGAACTCTCTGGGGTTCTTTTTTATAAGGGCATCGATCCCATTCAGAAGGGCTCCAACTTCGAGACCTGTTACCTCTGAAAGCCCCCCCCCCCAATACCATCATGCTGGGGGTTAAGACGTCAACACATGAATTTTGAGGAGACAGATTCTGCCCATTGCAAGGTCCAAATGGTTTCACTGGAAAATTTCTTCCAAACATTCAAAGAGTAATTAACTCAATTCTATACTACCCTCTTCCTGAAATTAAAAGAAGGCAACACTTTCAGATTCATGAGGCCACCATCAACCTGATACAAAATGAGACAAAAGGAACAGAACTGTAGACCAGTATCCTTCATGAATAGATGGAAAATTCCTCAATATAACATCGGTAAATCATAGCAATCACAGCAAATCCAGCAATATACATTTTAAAGTACACACTACAGACACATGGAGTTTGTTCCAATGATGTAAAGCTTAAACATTTTAAATATTTGAAAATCCATGAAGGTAGGCCGCTGCCCCGTGCCCCAAGGGGTGGTCGCGCCCGGCGCGCTCTCCCTGGGGGCAGAGAGCAAGACTGGCTGCCTGACGCTGGGGCACGGGAGACGAAGCGAGGCGGAGAGGAAGCAGGTCTCAGCTCCTGCGGGTGCTGCTCCCGGGCTCCTGGAAGGAGGGGCGGGAGGGGAGGGTCTGGGCCGCGAAGGTTCGGGTGCCCAGGAGAGTAGGGGAGGCGGTTCTGCAGCCCTCGCACCAGAAGGCAAAAGAGCACCACAGCTCCTGCTTTGCTTTCAACAAACTCTCAGCATCCTCAATTCAAGACTGTTGGCCTCCACTTCAGTCCCTTCCCCCTGTGCGGTGACCTGGAAATTCTCTCAAGGCAATTCTGTGAGCTTACTGAAAAATCAGCATTCACTGCTTTCAGAAGACAGATTACTAGAACTTAAAAAAAGCCGCTGTGAACTTTTAAAGGAAAAATGAAAAAATAGGAAAGTAAGATCAGTGAGTTACTGGGAGTTCCC